>JANSVA010010451.1:0-15809 GCA_025504915.1 Erythroxylum reticulatum | reverse complement strand
TAACCATTAATTAGTGCAAGCCCAACATTTAATTATAGGCTTCTAAAACCTCCATTTATATTTCTTACTTAGCTTGAAAACCGTCCTTGAAGTCAAGTGGGGAATCTTATCAGACTTTGATAATTGAAGCTCTAATAAGCCTAGAATTAATTTAATCTCATTAAAATTAATTCTAGCTTATTAACAAAATGTCATTCCACTAAAGACAATTAGTTGAATTCTTGAACTATTAAATATTATGAGAACACAAATTTTTTGTCCAATTGCAAACCCTACTTAGAACCTTATTATAGCCATCTGCACAATAAAAGGTAAAATTACCGTTTTGCCCTTATGTTGGTTTTTCCTTCAAGATCTCCCGTTTTACTTTATATGGCAATTAACATACAAGAATTCATTTTGGTGTTAAGACTTGATGGGTAGCTACTCCATCAAACTACTAGCGTCAATTTAATCACCAAATCTCCTTAAAACATATAGAAGTGATGATATCACTATAAACTCTTTATTTGAGTGAATGTTCCCTGATACATATTTCAATTAATAATTCCAACATGCAGACACTAGATTAATACTCTGTAAAAATCCATTCCGATCATATCAAGAATTATAATGAAACACATACGAGTTCACCACTCATAAAGATTGTGGTTCATAATAAGGGAGTGCTTAAATTGTATGTTTTAAGATTAAAGTAATGGCCCACTTTATTCTTCAAAACATACTTGATTCTAGATTCATTTAATAGTGCCATTATCGATAGTCGATGACAATCAGATATGAAACTCATCATTCCCTTGAAGTAAACTCCTCTACTTATATGGAGATAAATTGCAATACTACGGTCTAAACCATAATCAAGTAACCAACTTGATTATTAAACTGTGAATCCATTAATTTAGATTCTAATAATATAAATGTTTCCCATACATCTCTATGTATATGTATATTACTCATAAAAGAATCTTGGTACCTTTTGACTAGATATATAATGCTCACACAAATAAAACCAAACTCTTTTGTTTTATTAATAATAAATATCTCCATTACAAAACTGCAACTAAAAAAGATTAAGGTACATGTAAATACACTTGCTTTTTAGGGCACTATATTTACATAGCTCCAACAACGAGATGATGACTAAAACTCCTTTGAGGAACATAAAAGATTATCTCCTCTAAATGTAGAAAAAATCTCAAGCCAAAGCTACAGCATAAGTTCCCTCTTCAGCTCCAATTGAATCTTCAACACAAGCAAGAACCAAATCATATACTACATTTCATTTAGGGAAATTTAACTAAAATTGTCATCACTTAAAGTCAAAATTAAATGAAAACCTTCAATTTCAGAAAAGAAGTGACGAAGAATGGTAATCAAGTATTTGTAAATGGTCCATCATTCTTTAAAAGTACATTCATTATTAGCCGAATGTGGGTGCTTTAAGTATTTGAACTATTGCACTTGAAATGATTGATAACACTAAGTAATAAACATATTTTATTTATTATGGTGTAAGGTAAGCAAAGTAAAAGTGAACATTATATGTTAATTTTTTGTAATTTAATATTGTCAAATTAAGTCATCCTCCACTAATCCTCGGCTATTTGATTACTTAACTAGTTATGCATGAAAAATTGATTGACATTAGTAACCTTAACTTTCACATTATGTGTGAGATGTTGCCATTAGATATACCTTTTTAGAATACACATCTTTACTAAACAAGAAACAAGGTGCTTGTTGCTCGCTAATCTAGGACCATCGGTGACCTAATCAAGAAGTATTTCTCATGATAATTTAGAGAAAATTTTATATCTACAAAATCGTATAGTGTCATCTACTCCTATTTCCCTTAAAATTTTAAATTATAAATAACTACACATATTAGAGGTGCATCATTTGAATAGAAATGAAGTTGTTGGTTTTCTTTTCTTTCATACAATTCACTTTACCCTCACCATTAAATATGTAGGAGTTGTATTAGCATGCTAAATTTTTTCAAGGGAAGTCTCAATTACTCATATTTTTGTTTTTGATAACATTGTTGAGTAATGGCTTTAATAAATTAAGGAAAATGTACAAAATAAGTTTGGGGGATAGTAGTTTAGAGTTTAGAGTTATGTCTTGTTTAAAGATTTTGATCTTGTTTTCTATATGTTTTTCTGAATTTGGCAAGGTTTTCTTAAAAGAAAAATTTGTCAGACCTACTTTACTTCTTATTTATTGACTTATCTCTTTAGCATTCTCAATTATTTTTTAATTTTTCTCTATATAACTTGATTTTTCATGAATTATAGATTTAAAATGAAAATATTGTAAGAAAATTAGCATGAATGGTTAATTGCGGGGTAAGGCTGCATACTATCAGACCTCCCCCGACCTCGTTTCATTGCAGGACTTCAGACTGGATGTGATGATGATGATGGTTATGTTTTTTTTAGGAAAAAGGAATTGAATTATGCCTTAAAAGGCATTGCAGGTTTATAAATCAAATTACAGGGGTAATAACACTAGTAATTTGATAGGATTACAACTATGAAATTAAAGGAAACAGATTATAAACATTACAAATTGAAGGAAGATATTGCCCATCTTGACCTCTATACTTATGAATGTTGATTTGAATTCTAATGACCGGCATGAACTAATTGTAAAAATTTTCTTCAGTAATGTTCTTATCTTGAAAGATTAGGATGTTTCTCTCATCCCAAGTTGTAGTGAATATAAAAGATAAAACTAAACAAAATTACCATTGTGAAGCTTTGTTAGCACAACTATTGGCTAAGTACCAAGTTTTGATGCTACTTAAGTTTATTAGATCATTGTAAACAAAATATCTTCTCAAAAGTTTTTTCAATATATTATTGGCAAAACTATAACTGAAAAATAAATGATCAATATTTTTTTTAGTATCTCTATAAAGTGAGCACCAATTGGTATGGTTCAGTCAAAAGCTAGCAACTAGTTGTTAATACAAGCCATAAAGTGATGGAGGCTCAAGGAATCAAATGGCTAGACCATACTACTTTGGTTAAAGGAATAAGTGCAACATCACTAAAAAAATAATATTTTTGCAAGTTTGGTTAGTAAACTTGCCATAAGTAGTATGTTTCCAAATGTACCTATCCTCATCTATACTAATTATAGCATGAGTAATGTCATTTTATAGGGAACTGGTAATAGGAATATATTGGAAAATTTCCTTGTTCAAAAGACCTAATGTAATTGATGCTTTTGGTTACACACAAACCAACCGACCCATAGATAGCCAATTGTCTTCCCAAATGCTGATAGATTCTCCATTCTGCAATAATGTAATGAAATCAGTTTTGTACTTATCTCTCAACTTGAGAATGGCTTTTAAAGTAGAAGAGGGATAATGTTTTGCATCAAAGGCCTAAATGCTTATTTTTTTTAATGAATTAGTTATGTAGCTATTTACACTAAAGAGACTATTTATTAGATATGAGTCTCTATAATCTTTTGGTGAGAAAAACCATATTCATGATTTTGTGAGTGAAAATACTAAGACCTATTTGTTTTTTGGAAATTCAGACTTCACTTCACTTCATTTTGATTCTATTGGATCCCTTAATGCTATGAGACCATAGAAATCTATTAAATATATTATCAATATATTTGATAATTCTATTTGGAATAACTTCGTGAGTAGCTTGGTATGTACTGATTGAATTCAGAATGGATGTAATAAGTAGGCTCCAAATGATAAGTAAAAAGAGTTTAAACCCATAGTTAAGGAAGGAGAGATAGTTGGAGAAAAGTTGTCAACTCAAGAAGGGAGTTATGGAAATAAATGTGTAAAAGATAACAAAGGATTAGAAGATGTTAAGGAAAAAGTAAGTTATGAAGACTTCAATGAAGAGGGAGCTATGGAGGGGAATGAAAGAATGCCTAAAGATGAGCACAGTGAGGGGAGACCAAGGAGAGAGAGACCAGTTCTTAACCAATGAATAAGAGGTTGCCACCATACTTTAACTTGATGGTTGAAAATATATGGGAGATAATAAAGCAAGGGAGAAACTTAGAGAGAGATCAGATTCCCCCTTTATAGAACATATCCTCTTATTAGGACGTTTTAGCTCTTTTTAACTTCTTTAAAATTAAGTTAAAGTTAATATGATATAATTACATAAAATTAAAAATTAAAAAATTAAATATGCTTAACTCACCTTAAATGTAAATGGACTATTGGTTTATTGGTCTAACAATAAGATGAATCTTTTTTTCTTTTTGTTAATTTTGATTACTATCATTTTTATTGTTTTATTAATTATTCTCTCTGAGTAATCAAAAGAAAATTTTCCTTTGAATGCTAAGTAGTGAAGGGAAATTATTTCTTTCTCTTTACCACTTAAAATTGATGAGATATTAAGTTGAACCCCTTTGGATGAGTTCTTTATATCTTTGAACACCATAAAATTTATGAAAAACTAAATATGGGTAGTGTAAAACAAACGGTTTAAGGTACTCTAACATTAGGACATTAATCAATGGATTAAGTGTACAAATATGATCTACATTAGTATGTAAGAAGAGTGTTTGAATATTAAAATTGCACTCAATAATTTAGAGTAATGATCCACTCACATATGTGATTAGAATTTTGTTCCATAACAAAACAATGTTGATAGTACTTGAGTTGGACATATAGTAATCACTCTCATATGAACCTCACAGGTAAAAATTATAAGTATAAAAATCAAGTTAATAGTACTAGAGTGATTAAAATATGTTGGTGATTTTTAATTATAAATTTATTAATTACAAATTATAAAATTTAAGTGACGAAAATCAAATTTGTTATAGATTAAAGATAATAACGAACCCCAATAAAGATTTGATTAAATGGTCTGAAGCCTAGAAAGGAAAATTCCTAATTAGGGTGGGTCAGTTACTTATTAGGCCAGTAATAATGAGGCCCATTAAGGTTGTTATAAATAGTTGCTAAGGTCTCCTATTGTTTCCCTAACTAAGTTCATAAATTTTCAATTTCTCTAACCTATTAAGAGGCCCATGCATTAAGAAAAGCATAGAAAGACATTAATGACATAAGAATATACAACTTTTACAAAAGTTATGATATGTGCTTAATTTTTTATACATTTAATCCATTACACTTGGTGACTAATGCTTTAAAGTACTTAGGACACTCACTTTAGTTCATATATGATTTTAGGTACAATTCAGAAGCGAAGGAGATAAAGTGAGTTGAAAGCAACATATTTGAGCTATTTTTTGAAGATTCACACTTATTTGCCTTCATAGAGTAAGAAGAAGAAGATTAAAAGCAAGAGAAGACAACAAAAAGTCATGAAAGATGAGATATGTATTGAAAACATGAAAAGTAGGAATGAAGAAAAGTGGCTCAGGATCATAAATGGACTGTATGGGCATAAGAGACATCTCACACCTATGCAAAATTTCTCATAGCCGTGAGAAGTTTCTCATAGTTGTGAATAGCTATGCACGAGTGTGACAGCCTATGTCACACCTGTGATACACTACCACTTTACCCATTTTTTACCCTAAGCTTTTAATATAAAAACATCGTTTCATTGAGGAAAGCGGTATGTTTTCATTTAGGAAAAATATAAACCATTTTAGGAGAGCCATTTTAGAGAGAGTGGCCATGGTTTTAAAGAGAAGGAGAAGAGGGCAAAGGAAGCTCTGACCTATGGAGTGATCCATGGAGGGCTAGACATCCCGATGTTCAGAGATGACATCGATGCCAAAGAAACAAGTTAAACATATTTTTCATTATGTTTGTTATTCCTACTCTCTTTTCAGATTGTTTACATTATCTTACATTTATGGATTGGGTATTGTGTAGAATGATCTTAATGCTCTATAAGATTGTTTTTCATAAGAACCAATTGCTAGAACTTCAAAGACGATACATAATAGCCGTGTTTGAATTCATTTGTAGCAACTAATAGTATTATATCATTAGGGATAACGTAACCTTGGTTAAATAATACGAGCTAATGTGATTATTTATTATATTGGTTTGTTTTTCTCACTTATAAGGCAGTTGTCCGATTAAACTTAGAAAGCTTGTTTTAGGTTATCCGATAGCTAAGTTTAATTAATTAGGTCTTCTTAATTAACTATGAGACCTAAGGAAAAATTAGGATTAACAGAGCTTGTTATTAATATACAACCAATAGTTCAAAGAGAGGTGTGAAAGACAATAATGCAATGAAGTATGTTTAATTGAGTATAGGACAAGATAGAACCATAGAATCGAATCTCTAATGAATTTATCGCTTTCATCATTTTCAAATGTTTTCTTTAATTTGTTTTCTTTAGTTTACTTTCACTTTATTTTCTTATTCAAAATCAAACCAAATCCCCCTTTAACCTAAACACCGATTATTTTCATTTCAAAAGCTTTACACGCACTCTTTGTGGGATTGACCTAGACTAACCACTACTATAGTTTTAACTCTAGTTATTTTGAGTAGTGTTACGACACACTACGCCAATTTCGGCATCATTGCTAAGGAGTGTGGTGCTTTAGTTTTTGTTCTTAATTGTGATTAGAGCTATGTATATATTTGTTTGTAATTAGATTCTTTTCAGTTATTTTTTGATCTTTTTCATTTTTTTGTTTATTATTTCTATAAAAATTTACATATATGAAAATAATTTTTTCTATAACTCACATTACAATCTTATAACCGATTTTGGAATGATCATACTAACCTTAGTTATAGATGAGATAATCAACATAAGGACTTCCATGATAGTTTGTAGGATGCATAACAATTCTCTTATAGACCATAAGCTTCTTATTAGGACTTAAGTCCATCGCTGGAAGATTACTTAATGTTATGGCTACTAATAATGTTCAAATTCAAATAAATAATTGGCAAATCCAACAAAATAACCTATAATACCAGTAAGGTGTAAGGAAATTTTTGCGATCTAGCATCCAAGATCTAGAGAGCCAAAAGAAACTCAGGTACATCTCTAGAAGAATTGATTAATATTACAGACACTAATAGTTTGCAATTTCAATAGGATGTATAGTAGTTCTAGGAGGATATGATGCTACTTCCATAGAATATGACACAATTCCACCAAGATACAGTGTCTAGAATCCAGAACATGGTAAGACAAATGGGTCAAGTGATCGAAACTCTTGATCTAATGGATGTTATTGTAGAGATCTTACAGAGTAAAAAGGAGCTTAAGAATCTTGAGATGACTACTCAAGGAATTACTTGTGTGGAAGAAGTGGAGATGGAGCCCAAGCAGAAAAGGATACATCTTTTAGCTTGAAGGTAAATACTAAGTTCCTAATTATTGTTAAGATTGACTCTTTACCTTTACCTAGCAAGTTAGAGAAATTAAATGAAAAAGAAAAATATGAAGAGACATTCAAGATCTATCTAAAGTGCATAAACTTAGTAAAGATTGGATATTTAAAGATAGGGAGGTCAATGTATGTGAATGATCATCAACTGAAACCCTAACCTGGAGAACTATAAGTGGAGGAAATGCAAGTGACACTAGAAGATCTTAATTTCATCACTTGAGGAAAACATGGGGTCAAGCCAGCGACACTAAATAAAGACGCTTCTTAGGAGGCAAGCCAAAGGAAGTTTATTTCTTTTCTTTACATTTTCTAATTTCTTTCTTATATGCATGTGTGTTTTTAAGTTTGTTCTTATATGCATGTGTGTTTTTAAGTTTGTTCTTACTTGTTTTTTTTTTTAACTTTTTAGCAAAATGAGAGAGAATAAAATAAACAAAAAAACATTTTTTTCTTTTTCCTATTGCTTATCGGATTATATAGTTATGATTAGAGAATGAATTGACTAGAAGAATACATAGCAACTTGAGTATTTACTTTTACTTTTACTCCTATGATTGGTCAATGTACATCATATTTAGAAGAGTAATGACTAGTAGTAGAAAAAAGCTACTGAGATTTTGTGCCTTTGTAGGTTGATAGATTCTTATCAATCTCATTATCTTTTGTTTATGTGTGACCTTCATGACATGTACATCCAAACTTTTCAATAATTTTCTATTCAAGACCACATTTTTATCGTATGCATTAACATGAAAATGATTAAGCATTCTTTGCTTTTCCAATCTACATTATCCAAATATCCTTTTTTTAAATCCCCTTTGAGCTTTATTAGTCTTTCTTTTTTTTATTAACCATATTACATGATATTAAAATTAAACAAATGTCCTACCCAAGCCATAAAGCTAATGGAGCATTTTTTTAATTATTAATGATTGTGGATGTACAAAAATCTAAGTATGGGGGTGTGCATATATGTGGTTTGATTATAATTGATAGAATGTCATGTTATGAATTCCATTGTTAGTGTAGCTTCTTTCAATTTTATTAAAAAAGAAAAAAGAGAAAATTAAAATAAAAAGAAGAAAAATAAAAGGAAAGGAAAAGAAAAAGGGAAAGGAATATATACGTTTAAATAAAATTATCAAGGAGGAAATGCATATGTGTTGCAAAGTTACTTATAATTAGTCTTTCCTCCAAAAGTTGTATTGAATGGGTTGCTTAAGTATGTTGGATATAAGGTGGGTGTTGCTTTCAACGGTCACTCCTTGTCGTTACAATGTCTTATTTATGATCAACTTTTGTGAGTGATATATGCTTGATGTGGTTTATAGTGAGAGAGCTTGAATTTGAGCTAGGCAATATAATTTTTGCATTTATCATAGTTAATGTACACAATTGTGAGTCAATGTTAGTTTTGGCACTTAATGGTATATTGAGTGTTTTTCTTGTTTCACTAGATTTTATGGTTTTTATACTATTTTTCCCAAATACACCACTCCTTAGCCTCTTCCATATTACAACCCTATAAAGTTCTTTGATTCATGATTATGCATCTGAACCTTAGTGGTGGAGAAATGAAATGATTTGCAAAGTTGCAGAATGTTATGATCATGAATGGTCTTGAGTGTACCCATGAAGATATCTTACTTAAACACATTTTCTCCAAGTCTATCATTAGGTTGATTAGTTTCTGAAGGTGATGTTTGTTGATTGATCATGAGTAGAAGCATTGAATGTTATGTTCTTGCTATGTTTTTTAAAAGTTATTCACTTTTTCTTATGAATGTATGTTCTTGGAAAATATGAGAAATGAGTAAATGTTTTGGGTCTGTGATTTTAATTTAGATGTTTTGCCTGAGAAAGATCAAAAGCTAAGTGTGGGGGAAATTTATATTTGCTTAATTATTGATATATTTAATCCATTACACTTAGTGATTAATGCTTTAAAGTACTTAAGACACTCACTTTAGTTCATATATGGTTTTAGGTATCATTTGAAAGCGAAGGAGCTAAAGTGAGTATAAAGCAATATATTTAAGTTATTTTCTGAAGATTCACACTCATTTATCTTCTTGGTGCAAGAAAAAGAAGATTAAAAGCAAGAGAAGGCAAGAAAACTCCAAGAAAGATGAGACATATATTGAAAAAATCAAAAGGAGGAATGAAGAAAGATGGCTTACAATTATAAATAGGCTACATAGGTATACTGAAAAAATTTAAAAGAAGGAATGAAGAAAGATGGCTTAAGACTATAAATAGGCTGCATGGGCCTACCCATGCAATGTTTCTCGTGGCCATGAGAAGCTATACATGGGTAGGCCCATGCAACCTATTTATAGTCGTAAGCTACCTTTGAAAAGCTATGCATAGGTGTGATAACCCATGACACTATCGTGATACAATGCCACCTCACCCATTTTTAGCCCTACATTTTTAATATAAAAGCATAGTTTAATGGAAAAAAGAGGCATGTTTTCATTTGGGAAAAATCTGAAGGGTTTCGAGAGAGGCATTTTAGAGAGAGTGGTCTTGGTTTTGAAGAGAAGGAGAAGAGGGCGAAGGAAGCTCTCATCTATGGAGAGACCCTTAGAGTGCTAGACATCCTTTAGCTAATTTGAAGATGACATCGATGCCGAAGAATATGGTTAAACATATTTTTCATTATGTTTTCTATTCTTACCCTTTTTTTAAATTGTTTACATTATCTTGCATTTATGGATTGGGTACTGTGTAAGAATAATCTTGATTCTCTATTGGATTATTTTTCATGAGAAACCATTACTAGAAATTTTAATATGATACATAATAGTCATGTTTGAATTCATTTGTAGCAACTAAAGGTATTATATCAATAGGGATAACTTAACCTAGGTTAAATAATCTAAGCTTGTTTGGTTATTCCTTAAATTGATTTCTTTTCTCACTCGTAAGGAGGATGTCTAATTACACTTAGAGATCTTGTTCTAGGTTATCGGATAACTATGGTTAACTAATGAGCTTTTCTTAATTAACTATTACCCAAGGAAAAATTGAGATTAAGAGATCTTGTTTTTAATCTACGACCAATAGTTCAAAGAGATTTGTGAAGAGACTAGTGAAATAAAGTATGTTTAATTGAGTATAAGCTGAGATAGAACCAAATAACCAAATGTAGGATAGCTACAGGTCTATGCATCATATACATGGCAAGGTAGTAGAAGTATCGAAATCAAAAATCTAACCCCACGACATCCTAAGAAAATCCAGAATCCATATGCATGTATAAATAGATTATAAGAACATGAAATTACAGCATATGTACCTTGCAAATAATCATTCTTTTTTTAATCTTCTCTTGTATGGTTGTAACAAACTCCAAACACCTTCCTTGGCCTTAAGAGAGCACGTAAAGATGAAGAAAAATTAGTGTGTAAGGGTGGATAGAGCACCAAACAAGATAAGTTCAAGTAGCTGCTCAAGTGAGAGTTAGATTGGCTAAAAAATTCATGTGTACATAAGTGAAGAACTCGTTTATATACCACTTATCATTAAGTCATCATCGTGGCTTACTTAAATGACATCTATTCACACTTTGTTTTTCATTAGATCTTTTATATGTGTGATCCTTAAATTCCCACTTATTTTAGTCACTTAAATTAACTCTTAATCTGAGTAAATCATGAAAGGTTTTATGATGTCAATTTACCATAATATAAGTGGATTACCGGTCGAACTCTTTGATAGTTAATTATCTTAATTAAGAACTTTTCCATAATCAATTACCATACAATTCGTCCCTTCACCATCCTATACCACGCTTGGATTGTAGTATGCACTATATGTTAACTCCTACTAAACTGAATATGTCAGATCTAGTCCAAGTGATTTTAGTTCTTGTCCTGAGGATCTCATTACTCTATGCGTCATTGAAAACTTTCTTTATGACATATAATTACTCTTTCCAAAGACTTCTAAGTAATGACCACTGAATATGTCAGATCTAGTCCAAGTGATTTTAGTTCTTGTCCTGAGGATCTCATTACTTTATGCGTCATTGAAAACTTTCTTTATGACATATAATTACTCTTTCCAAAGACTTCTAAGTAATGACCCCGACAAGAGGCCATGGTTATCATCTCCTTCTATCAAGAGTGGTAAATCCTTTATTGGCTACCCAATTACCTTCAAATACCAATAGCTGTACCAAAACATTACCTGATGAGTGACCTCATCTTGAGGTAACAAGGAATAGTGTCAAAGAATAGAATCAATATCCAAGATATCCTTTAGTACCTCAAGTCTAAAGATATTTATACCATTGCTATGATGAGATTAATCACTGACATTTTATAAATCATCCATGTGATAGTATCATAATGGGTTATACGATGTACTTGCTACTCTCAGTAAGCATCCATATGTTAACTATAAACATCTCAATCTTATAGTTTATAAGATCCACTACTTGATCAAATCAAGGAGTATAACATGTTCTAGTCTATCTGGATTAACAATGTCCTATCTCATTAATCTTGTGACTTGGGATAATTTAGATACTAATATAATTGGCACATGGTAGGAATATCATTATCATGATCTCATCATGATTTCCTTCATTCTATGTTTTGTATCATGGACTTCATTAAATTCGGTTTAAGATATACATCAATTCATAGATAAATGAACATCAAATTAGTGAAAATTTCCTTTCACTTTATTATCAAAATAAAGTTTGTACAAAAGTGCTAAAAGTGATTGCCTTTCGAGTGCTACTCTAATAAGCTCCCACTTGCAATAAAGTCAATTGCGTTGGTATCAAATACCATAGGCAAGTACACTATAATCAAATCTCATTTGAGGACGTGGCTTAGTTAAAGTATTAGTGATATTTTGATCTGTGGGCACTCTCTCTATCCTCACATCACCTCTATCAATGATCTCCCTAATCAAGTGATATTTCCTGAGTATGTGTTTGTACTTTTAATGAGACCTTGGTTCCTTATCTTGAGCAAAAGCCCATTATTATCACAATAAAACAGTATCGGGTCTACAATGCTTAGAACCACTCCAAGTTCCATAACGACTTCTTGATCTATACAACTTCTTTTTCTGCTTCCGTAGCTACGATGCACTCTAACCTGATCACTGAATTTGTAGTTATGTCTTGCTTGGAACTCTTCCAATTGACGTCTCTACCATTTAGTATGAAAATGTAACCTAACTGAGATTTGGAGTCATCCTGGTTAGATTGAAAATTGGCATTTGTATGCCTACTCACTACGAGATCTCCATCTTCATATACTAAGATTACATCCTTCATCCTTCTTAAGTACTTTAGGATATTCTTGACAGCTACCCAGTGACACTCACCAAGATCCAATTGATATATGCTCATAACACTTAGAACATACAATATATCAAGTTTTGTATATAGCATAGCATACATGATTGATCCTACTATCAAAGCATACGAGATTAAACTTATGCGAGTCCTCTCATCTTGCGTCTTGGGACGCATAGATTTTGAGAGTTTTATCCCATGAGTCATGGGACAAAACCCTCTCTTGGACTACTTTATCCTAAACCTTTTTAGCATTTTATCTATATATGTAGACTATGAAAGATCTAGCAACTTCTTTGATCTATCTATATAGATCTTTATTCCTAATATATAAGTTGCTTCTCTAAGGTCTTTCATGGAGAAATTCTAGGACAACCAAAATTTGATAGATTGCAAACTTGAGACATCATTTCCTATTAAAAATATGTCATCTACATATAACATAAGGAATACGACAGCACTCCCACTAAACTTCTTATACATATAAGGTTCATCCAGATTTTGTGAGAAACCAAACTCTTTAATTATCATATCACATCAGATGTTCCAACTCCTAGATACTTGCTTCAATCCATCAATTGATTTTTGAACCTTGCAGACCTTTTTGCATACCTTTTTGCCATCTTTCGATATGAAGCCTTCAGGTTGTATCATATACACATCCTCAGCTAGGTTTCCATTCAGGAAAGTGGTCTTCACATCCATTTTCCATATCTCATAATCACAATGAGTAGCAATGGATAAGTGTATTCTAATGGATTTAAGCATGGCTACGGGGCTAAAAGTCTTATCATAGTCAATGCCTTGTCGTTGATGATAACCTTTAGTGACTAGTCTTGCTTTATGGGTAATCACATTACCATATATGTCGATTTTCTTCTTGAAAATCCACTTAAACCTTATGTGTTTTACCCCTTTACGTAGGTCAACCAAAGTCCAAACTTGCTTTTCAAATGTGGAATCCATTTCAGAATTCATGGCTTAAAGCTATTTTTCATATTCTAAACTCTTCATAGCCTCTTTATAGGTTGTAGACTCATTTTCCTCTATGAGCAATACATCATTATGCTCACTTACGAAAAATCCCTATCTCTCTAGAACAGTACTATCTTACTTGACCTACAAACATTTTGTGTGTCAAAATTTTTAACTATTCTCTCATCTCCATGAACAATAATCTTGGGTTCAAGCAATTGATTTGCATCTGTTTGAGCATTATAAACTTCAATAAGTTCAACTTTGCTCCTATTGTCTTCTTTTGAAAAAAAACTCTTTGTCTAAAAAGACAACATGCTTTAAGACAAACAACTTTTGCTCTAAAACATTGTAGAACTGATATCCAATTGTTTCCTTAGGATATCCTATAAAGAGACATTTATCATATTTCGCATCAAGCTTGTCTAATTGAATTCACTTCACATAAGTTGAACAACCCCAAACTTTCATATGGAAAAGATTTGTTATCAACTACTTTTAAAGGGACTCTATTTATCACATTAATAGCAGTCTTAAGTGCATAACCCCAAAAGGATTTCGGTAGATCTACTAAGCTCATCATTGACCTTACCATGTCCAGCAAGGTTCAGTTTCTCCTTTCAATTACCATTATGTTGCGGAGTGTAAGGTGGAGTTGATTGGGATATAATCCCATTTTCCCTTAGATAAATTAGAAACTCCTCGTTCAAATATTCAACACATCGATATGATCGAAATGTCTTGACACTTTAACCAAGCTATTTCTCTGCTTTATGTATAAATTGTTTAAACATTTCAAATGCTTCAGACTTGTATCTCATTAAATACACATACCTATATCGTGAATAATCAGTGATAAAGGTAATGAAGTACGTAAAACCATATTTGCATAAATGGACATTAGACGACATACATAAAAATGTATTATGTCTAATAACCCATTTGCACGTTCACCCCTTCCTTTAAAAGGTAATTTAGTCATCTTGCAAAATAAGTAAGATTCACATATGTCATATGATTCATAATCAAATGACCCTAAGCTACGATTCCTTTGTAGCTTAGTCCTATGTCTCTCAATTATATGTTTCCTTAGAATATCCTACAAGGAGACATTTATCAAATTTTGCTTCAAGCTTGTCTAATTAAATTTACTTCATAATTCTAACAGTCCCAAACTTTCATATGAGAAAGATAGGGGTTTTTATTAGTCGATATCTCATGGAGTAACATCAACTGCTTTTAAAGGGACTCTATTTATCACATAAACAGCAATCTTGAGTGCATAACCCTAAAAGGATTGTAGTAGATTTGCTAAGCCCATGATTGACCTTACCACGTCCAGTAAGGTTCGGTTTCTTCTTTCAGTAACACCATTATATTGTAGTGTTTAAGCTAGACTCCATTCGGATACAATCCCATTATCCCTAAGATAAATTCGAAATTTCTCGCTTAAGTGTTCAACACCTCGATCTAATCGAAGTGTCTTGACACTATTACTGAGCTATTTCTCTACTTCATGTCTAAATTGTTTGAACATTTCAAATGCTTCAGACTTGTATCTCATTAAATACACATACCCGTATCATGAATAATCAGCGATAAAGGTAATGAAGTACATAAAACCACATTTGGCATGAATGGACATCAGACCACATACATAAAAATGTATTAGGTCTAATAACCCATTTGCATGTTCACCCTTTCCTTTAAAAGGTAATTTAGTCATCTTGCCTAACAAGTAAGATTCATATGTGTCATATGATTCATAATCAAAGGACCCTAAGCTACCATTCCTGTACAGCTTAGTCATGTGTCTCTTACTTATATGGGTAAATTGATAATGCCATAAGTAAGATGATTTTAAATTATCCCATTTTTGTCTTTTATTTTCATTGATATTTAAAATTGGATTGAACATATCTATGTAAATACCATTGCATAATGTAGCAGTACGATGCAGCATTTCATTCAACTTAATTAAATAACCATTGTTAGAAAAAGTTAAATGAAATCTCGTTTTATTAAGACATGAAACGTATACAATTTCCTAGACTACTAGGAAGACATCAATATTGGAGTTATGTAAATATAGTGCCCTGGAAAGTGTTAGAGTAGTGCCCTAAAGGCAATCCCCTTTAGCGCATTTTGTTCATAGTCATGTACAGACTTTAT
>JANSVA010010431.1:0-15810 GCA_025504915.1 Erythroxylum reticulatum | reverse complement strand
ATCGACCAGGGACAGTTTAGAATAGTATTATAAAGCTTATGGTTTTACTATCAAGTCACATACTTGATGACATAAGCTTAATACTATTCATGGAACATAAATCACATTATACAAACCATATATATACATATATGAAAGAATACCTCATAATATCTTATTAATAAGTCATAATGTTTGTACAAAAGTCACATATGTCCATTGGCCTAGGGCACACTACTAACAATTATATCCCATTTGCATCAAAAGATAAGAGTCTTACAAAGCTATAGTGGGCATTTCAAGCCACAAATACATTAATATCTTAAAGTTCCAAATTACAGAAGGTACATAATCCATGATTTGCTCAAAATGCAACTAAAGCATCTCTTTACAAAATTTGCTTCAAATATAAAATATAAAAAAAGTAGAGTGATGCCTTGACTCTTGTCTATTTGATATCTTGCTCATCACCTAGATGTGGGGGAGGAAAATGAGGGGTGAGTTTAAGCCCATGGGTAACAATTTTATAATAAGAATAAGCAAAACTTTTAAGAACATTTTCTTGTCATCGAAAAGTTTTCAATGAGTTCGTAAAATGCCTGTTTCTTAGGTTTTCAGCCAAAACTCTACAAGTTACAAAACATGAATGCATCAAACTTGTTAACATGACATAAGCACATAAGAAAAACATAATGGTTTGGGTAGGTCCAAAAATATGACGCACTACACATTTCCATATAATGGTCTTGTGTAGTTGTAAACTTAAGGGAGTCTATGAAGGAGCTCCGTGCCACTAGCGGGTAAGCGGGAGAAGCCTATAACTAGGTCAACGTGCACGTGACATTCTTGAGGGACTACCATAAACCCACATAATACATATTTCATAACTTGTAAACTTTTTGCCCAACATAGCACTTCTTAAAAACTTGCTTTTCATATACTTGATACACATTTTGAAAAAAAAAAACCATTCTTGAAAACATGATTCCATAAACATGCATCTTTCTAAAGAGAAATCCCTTTTCAAATTTTTTCATCAATCATCAACACATTTCATATACAACCATGTAACACATTCTTACAACATGTACAAAACAATAAATGCACATGAATAAAGTAGTTAAAAATCAATTATTGTCATTTTTTGACAGAAATTTTAATGTCTTATTACTTAATTATAAAAGTGAAACCTACCTTGAACTTCTTTGCTTATAACTTGCTCAAATGTGCCTCTCTTTTTGCTCCTCTTGCCTCCCTTGATTTTCTTCAACAATGATACAAATCCCAAAATCAATAGGAGCTCCAAATGAGAACCCAAAGAAACATATGCATAAAATAGGTCCTAGAATACTCAAACCTATGCATTTTCTAAGCTTCATGAACCAAAAACCTTTCAAAATTCAAAGTATTAAAATGTTCTTACCTTAAACCTTCACCAAATGAATGGATGTTTGGTTCAAAAGAAAGCTCTTATCTTTCTTTATCTTTTTCCCTTCTTGCACAACCTCAAAAACACTCTTTAAGACTACAAAAAATCAAAACCTAGCATACTCTCTTCTTTTTCTCCTTTTTTGTGCTTCACTCTTCTCTCTTTTCTCCAATCACGTTTTTGGCTTCTTCCAACTCAAGCCCACCCTTCATCTTCTCCTTTTATACCCTTAATGATTTCACAATGTCCATTTTGCCATTCATTTAAAGCCCTATTGTTTCTAAACTTATGTGACTTGCCAAAATTGCCCTTACACATTCTTACTACTTTAATACTTCAATTCCCTTAACCTATGTCGTATTATCTTACCCATATTAGCAAGCTCATTAATTACAACATATATAAATCTAGCGAGACGCCAAAGTCAATTTAATCATGCTTAGTTATAAAAAAAATTCAGGGGCCAACATTAGGACTTTTTGGGCCTAAGTAAAACCTTTTTTTACCTTAAATAGAAAATACTACAGAGAGGGTAGAAAACCCTAATTTTCTTGCCTCCATTTTCTACATTGCAAAAGATACAAGGAAGGAGAAGAAGAAGAGAGAAGAAGGAGAAAGGAAGAAGGAAGAAGAAGGGTTGTTTTTGTTGCTATCTTCCCAATCCGTCCTAACATTTTATTTCATCTTTAGTATTCTTTCTTTTAAATCTATAAGATGGGTTTGATAGTGATGGATTTAGGTTTGATGATGATGTTTTAAACTCCTTCAGGGATTTGTTCTTGAATCAATGTTAATGTGACTTCTTTTGATGTTAATATAGTGACTATTGTGATAATTTGTTGTATTTTCATGCTTCAATAACAAACTAAAAGAGTGAACTAATAACAAAATGATTAGATTGGGTAATGAGAGTTAAATAATCTAATAGATCATTCAAATAATCAAATAGGTAATTTATATGAAGAGAGATCTTATGTGAGGACCTGATAATCTATTAGAGGGCTTAAGATCTAATTAGATGTGGGGCTTTTTATTAATTGAGAAATTTTAAATTCCATAATTCAATTAGGGGTTATGATTTAAGATTTAATGATTATAACTCGAGAGAGAGTAATTCACCCTTTGAAAGTCTAGGATCGATACCGTATTAGCTCAAAAGTAATCATGTTAGCATTTGATGATACGATAAATCTCCCTTTTCATAATCGGCTAATCTTCTATGTGTGATTTTTGATTGTTCAATTGTGGTGCTCAATTTTGATACCTTTGTTTTAATTTTACGATTCTATTTTCAATCAATCCATGTTCTCTTCTTTGCTTTTTTGTTTAATTTTCCTTTTCATTTTAGTTATCCTTTAGGCCTTAGACAACTTAGAATTCAATTAGTTCACCAACCTCTTGAGGGGTCGATACCTCATATACTACACTCACAACTCGTGCACTTGTGGTATATTGAGCGATAAGAAATTTTAAAACTTACCACTCAATTCGATTAACAAGTTTTTGACGTCGTTATTGGAATATTAGTTAGGATTAATTGAATTCTTTTAGTTTAAGGAATTTTTGCCTCTCTTGTGTCCGTGCAATTGCATGAACACATAGTCACTTGGATTTCAAGTAGGATTGTTGAAACTCTAACACTTGACATCACCTGATTGGAAAGTGCAATCCAAAGGGTATGATGCCAAGAAGAAGAAATTAAAGAAACAATGGCAGAAGAATACAATCAAAGAGACTAGCACCAAACTTTGATGGATTTCATAGGACTAAGATTTAATGTTGCAGACCAATGCATCACTCGACCACTGGTGCAAGCTTCCTCATCTGAGATTAAGCCAACTTTATTGAACATGCTACAAACCAATGAACAATTTTATGGGTTAACTAATAACGATCCTAATGCTCATTTAGTGGTTTTTTTGGAAATATGTGATACTTTTTGATATCAAGGGATGTCGGAAGATGTCATTAGGATGAGGCTCTTTCCATGCACATTACGTCATATAGCTAAGGTATGGTACCATTCTTTAAAACCCGCAAATGTCACAACTTGGGAGCAGTTGATGCGTACATTTTTAGATAAACACTTCCCCTTCACAATGACGACAAGGTTAACAAAGGAAATTTTGAATTTCCAATAAAATGACGAGGAGTCACTATATGAAGCATGGGAGTGTTATAAGGACTTGTAAAGGAGATGTCCTCACCATAATCTACTAAAGGAATTTCTTTTGCAAACATTCTATCCCGGAGTCAATCCACTTACGAGAGGCATAGATACAACTTCTAGAGGAACTCTTATGTGGAACGTAGTTGAGGAAGTGGAAGAATTGTTAACATAGATGGAAAGTAACATCTATTTTTGGTCGTCAGACAGAAATGAGCAACATTCAACTTTCCTAGAGTTATGTAAACAACAATATTGGAGTTATGTAAATATAGTGCCCTGGAAAGCAAGTGTATTTACTTATAACTTAATTTTCTTCCAGTTAGTTTTGTAATGAAAATATTTATTATTAATAAAATAAAAGAGATTGGTTTTTATGGGCATTATATATCTAGTTATATGGTACCGAGATTCTTTTGTAAGTAATATACATATAAATAGAGATGTATGGGAAACATGTATATTATAAGAATCTATATTTTATTTTATTTTACTTTTATTGTATACTGTTGTATTATTGACTTATTCATTTAATTATCTTTTTAACTTCTCTATATTAACAGAGTGTTTGTAGTTTATCTTAGGTAGTAAGGTTTAAAATCATCACCTTAACTCACAATAAAAGGATAGAGCAAATAGTACTCTTATAGGAGCTATGATGTGTCCTCGTAATATGCAATATCACTATATAAAGGTTTCCTCACATGTTTTTAGTGGCTCAACCAACATCAATGCTATATTGCAACATTTGTGGAATAAACAATATAATCATAAATGTTAAGCACAAACCTATATATGGTGGCATTTGAACATGTACAGTTAACCTCAAGGTGTAGTTTACAATAATGGTTATAATTCAGAATGGAGCAACTCATATGCTTATGGAGGAAATGATTTCACTCTATCTAAATGTTAACAATACCTAGCACCTTAAAATAAGGAGCCAACTTTAGAAGATATGATGGCTGATTTTATTCAAGAATCAATCATGAGACATCAAGAAAATAGAGGTTCGTATTCAAAATGTGGTGAATCAGATCAATCAATTTGCAAAGATAATATCTGATGAGATGTAAGGGAATTTGTCTATTCCTACTAAAATAGATCCTAAAGAACATAGAATGGAAATCATCCCTGGGAGTGGAAACGAGTTTCTAAAAGAAGAAGAATAAGAAAGCATTACAAATAAAATAATGGAATGCTTTGCCAAACTTAAAGCTAGCTGACGTAAATTCAAAGAAAGATTTCCTTCACCTGAATATATTTAGATAAAACATAATACTATTTAAGCCTATTAACGTAGCAGAGTAAAGAAAAGATGAAGATTGGCTTCATGGATGAGATAGGATTCCGAGAAGATGAGGAGATAACTTCTACTGTTATGGAGGAGGATGAAGATATGACAGAGGCAACGCACATAGAAGAAGAGGAAGTCTCCATCCAAGAAAAAGGAAGTAGAGAAGTGGTTAGACGAGATTAAAGAAGATGAGCTAGAAACACTTTTCCAGGAAAAAGAGAAAGAAGAGTTGGTAGTTTAGGGTGTGCTTGTTTAGTGGGTATAGAAAAAGAGTTATAGGTATGGAATGAAAAGTTACGTTTGGAAAGAACCTATTATTGAATAGCTAATATTTTCATTCCTTGTTTTTGGGCAATACTCCATAATCTAGAGGAATGGGAGTCATTCTTCTGTTATTTTGGCGCGGTTTTACTCCTCCTTCACTCTCTACTATATTCTCTTCCTGTAAGCAAGTAACAGATATTGTTTTCCTCTTAAGCTTTCCTCTTACTTGAGACCCACAAATGTGAGCATTGACCAACATCTATCTACCTTTCTCTTATGTGAGACCTATAAATGTCATCTCTCCACAAAGTAATCCCCATAGCCTACCATAGAAATAGCTGAAATCAAGAAGTAGCACTAGTAATTTTCTTCCTTTGTTGAACAAGGACTTTTTTGTCGATATAATTGCATATTTCTCTTCTTTTCTACTAAGTTAGGGTTTTCGATTCCTAAATCCATTTCTTCTTTACTTTCTTTCTTGAATCTCCATCAATGTCCTTCCTCCTCCACTTCATTTCTTGGTTCTAATTCAAGCATGATTTAGTTGTTACTCTTAAGTTGGGTTTATTTCTTCTGCTTTTATCACTTGTTATTTATAATACATGGATTTACAATCATAAAAGGGTATAAGATTGATAACTAAATCATGCTTGAATTAGAACCACCATTCTCTAGAAGTCACTTTTTTTATGGTCATCTGAAAGTACTGTTGTAGAACACATTATATACGTGCATATATACTTATGTTGAAGTCCATCTGTGAATGTACTATTCTATAACTAATTGGTGATTTTCTCTGTGAATGTAATGTTCCTCATATATATAATATATCTTCTATTACAATGATAGTCTTTCAATTTTGTTTGGTCTTACATCTCCAACTTTGTTGCTTTTATTTCTTTTTACTAATATCTTTGCCAATAAGATAGTTGATGTTAGAAATCATATATAGTTGTTTACATTAAACGATGTCTATGGTTAGGATGTAGGTGAACGAATCCAAGAATATAACAAGATCATCAAGAAATACTCAAATCGAGTTCCTATAAGTTCTTCATCTACACTTGATCTATATTTTTCATGAAGAAATTGAATTTAAATTCTGTATTTAAGAGTTTCAAATTTTGGCTTGAAGTTGATTATAGTGTGTTGTCATAGTTTGAGAACATCTTATAGTATTTTGAGTATAACTTGCAGAATAATAAACCAAACTGCATGAAATTGGTGTCATTAGAAACTTAAGACATAATAGAACCTTTATTTAGAAGAATGTATTGCCTAAATACCTCATTTTCTTTATCAAAATGGCCATGCAAAAATTAACCCAAAAATCTATTTTAAGAAATAAATAAGGGATCATAGTGCATGATTGTACACAAGCACGATTGTGAGAGAGAGGAATCATTAGAGAGTTGTACGATCGTGCATAAGCACAATTGTGAAAGAGAAGGTGCACTACTATTTGATAGCTTTCAACACTCTTCACTTTTTTTACCATAACTTCTTCTTTAGACCTCGAATTGACTTAAAATTTGAACCACAAGCTCCTCACTCGTTGTACTTATGGCTAGTCACAGGGGTGACTTAATTAAGTCAAACCCCATGACCCTTACGACTAAGCCCCATGTGGTTAGTCATAGGGGTGACTTAACAGAGAAAGATGATCAAGAAAAACCCCTCACAGGGGTGACTTAACTATGTCACCCTTGTGTGGCTTAAGTCATCCCTATGTGGCTAGTCACTAATCATCTTTCTCTATTACCTTTGATTATTGTTTTATCTCTTTTACACTGCTATTACCTAGCTTTTCAACATGCCCTATCTATATGTTGAACTATTATTTTCTAAATTTTTTAATGTAGATCAACATAGCTCGGCCCTTTCTAGCGTATTATGGCACAAACTAAAGCAAATTTTGATACTTCAACAAAAAACAAATAATATAATGGTTTTCTTATTTGCTATCCTTTATGTTATGTATTGTTTGTAGGTTTAACACAAGGTCCATAAAATTAAAACAAAGGAAGAAAAAGTATTGATAGAATGAGATGAATGTTTAGATTGACCATATATTGTGATAATGCCTGCATTAACGAACTTCTTATGGATAGAGCAACCTTTAGGATATTGTGTGATATGGTAAGAGATGTCAGGGGTTTAAAAGACATTCGGAACATAACCGTAGAAGAGGTTGTAGCAATGTTCATATACACCTTAGCTCACCATAAAAAGAGTAGGAAAATAAGCCTACATTTTCTTCGTAGTAAAGAAACCGTGAGTCTGTAATTCCATCAAGTTCTTCATGTAATTATAAGATTGCATCATATTTTCCTTAAAAAGTCATAGCCTATTACCCAAGATTGTCAAGATGAGAGGTGGAAATGTTTTGATGAAATGTTTTGATTTCGATTAATGTACCTGAATGTTGAACATCTTTATTTGTTTATTATTAGTAATATACAACTTTCAGTTATTCGATTGTTTTTTAAATGCACCCATGTGAACATCTTTGTTTGTTTGACTATGTGTTCGTGAGTTATTAGATTACATGTGTATGCCTTAAATTTTTTAGGAAAGTTATTTTTTTTATGTGTTATTTCTTTGATAACTCTTATATTGTTGTTCCTTTATTAGGAATGGCCATAGTTGCTTGTGGGAGGGGAAAGAATAAGTAGTATTAGAAGGAAGATAAGTTTGAAGCTTTGGTTGACGTTTTGCAGGAACTAGCTTACGATCTTTTATGGAAAGTAGATGGGGCATTTAAAAACAATTACATGGTTGAAGTGCACTAGATGCTGCTGAGCAAGATTCCCTATTTTGGTCAGGATGTTAATCCCCACATTAACTCTAAAATTAAATGGTTAAGAAACAAGTGTAATCCAATTTCGATTAAGTATATGCAAAGTGGTTGTCAGTAGGATGATGTTGAGCATAAGATCAATTGTGAGAAGCAATGGTTTGATGAATGGTGCTTGGTAAGGACATCTAACTCAAAAGTTGATTGAACTCTTATTTTAGTATTTTCTTTTCTCAAAATTGTAACATTTTCTTGTTATTACATTTTTAATCTTCTTCTTCTTATAATTCTTTTTTACAGAATCATAAGAATGTAATTGGAATTTGGAACTTTAAATTCCCATATTTGCAAAAACTGGACATAGTGTGGGGTAATGATAAAGCGACGGGTCTCAAAGCTGAGGATATAGCTTAAGCAAGTGTTAAGGCTAATAGCCTAAAGAATATGACAGTGTGTTCTTCATCAGACAGTGAAGATGAACTTGTTATGGTATCTGATACATAAGGATCCTCAGCTATTCCTTCAAACAAACATGAAATAAAAAGGCCAAAAAACTTGTCACCAAAAAAGGAAAGTTCTTACATGAAAAAAGGACCAATAACACTTCAGAATACTATTAAGTCAAGATTAGATAGTTTCACCTTTAAGTTTGAGTCTATTTGTGAACAAATGGCCTCACAATATGCAGTTGTTACAAAAGCTTTGATTGTGGAGTCTAAATCTAATTCCCTAACTAATGAGAAGATGTAAAAGCTCAGCAGTGAGCTGCTTAATATTGGCATATCTCAAATAAATGTTGGTAAGGCTACCGTGTTATTCTGTAATGATCTTGTTAAAGTTCAGGTTTTGTTCAATTTGCCAAGTCATTTAAAAAAGTCTTTTATACCTAGATTCCTCTATCCATCTTCTAGTCTAGGAATCATCTGAGGAAGCATATTAATATTTTTGTAAGTATTATGAACTTATGATGCAATTGATGTTGCCTAACCAAGTTATTTTGTATTAGTTGGGAATTTTATAGTTATGATGTAAACAAAGTTTGTAGTGTTAACCTGGCTATTTTGCATCAATTTAAGGGTTCTCATTAAGGTATTGTGTATATGACAGATATTTTATATCATTTGCATTATTAAAGGAATGTAAATTGTATTAAACTATGTTACTTGATTTACTATAGCAACGGAATGATGAATATTATGGCTATGTCGATGAATTGTACAATATTTTGGATTATTAAACTATATTTTGAGGATATTATGTAACTAATGATCTATTGATGCAATAAAACACTGGAGTATTTTTTTCTTCAAGACCTATTAGAAATAAAATACCACAATATACTTGATTTTAAATATTCTATCATTATAAATAGGTTGCTTAAATAAAATTAATTAAAATATATTTAAATTTTGATATAAAATAAAATTTTAGCAAATTTTTATTTCTTAAGATTTTTAACAAACCAACCACCATCAATGGTAATGGTAATCATTCCTGAATCTTAACCAATCATTATAATTATAATGATTATATCCATTCTCATTCCTTACCATATTCTTTCCTATTCTCATTCCAGTTGCCCTTTGTTAACCAAACGCCCCATTAATTGATTAACCTTGATAATCTACAAGTGTATAGGTCGTTTGTATAGTACCTAAGGTGTTAATCTTATGAGGAGGGACAATCTAATCATAAAATCTAAGGCCAAAATAAATCATAGAAATTCAAAATGTATCGAAACTAAAATCGGAATTCAATTCAATCAATTAAATCAATTCAAGAATCAATAACGAAAACATTAACAATTTAGTAATTGCAACACACACTCAAGAATCAACCTAAGGAACTACTAATTGAGAGAAAGGGAATTTTACCTATCTTTAACGCTAACCTAATCGATTATGAATTACTATATTATTGGTTCTAGACGATTCTAGGGTTGATTACTTTCTCTCGAGTTATAACCATTAACCCTAATTTATAATTATTAGATTATGGAAGCTACAATTTCTCAATTAACAGCCTATCCAAAACCATAATTAGATCTGAAGTTGTCTAATAAATTATTAGAAACCTATGTAAAGTCCCTCTTCATGTGATTTATCGATTTGATTTAATTCTTATTTTATTCCCAACTCTTGCTAGCCTAATTTAATTATCAGTTTATCACCAAATTATGTAGTTGTAGAAATTAAATCACAATAAATCCAGTAAAATGTAAACAATCAAAGTTCATTAAATGAAAGATAAAACCTTAAAGGTGAGTTTAGAATATCATCAACATCTAAAAATCCTATCATAAACTATTATTCCAATTCTATACAATAATAAAATTGAAAATAACAGGAAATACGAAATTGAACGGACGACGGGAGGTAGCGACGTCAGGAAACTCCTGATCTGGGAAGTACATCGAGTCAACTTCTTATCCTTTTCTCGCTTCCTTCTTCTCTTTTTCTATCTCTCAATAATTCTCTCTAGGGTTTCTCTGAAAGTGGCTAATTCAAAAGCTCTCCTTCTTCCTTTTTGTCATATTCTTTCAATACTTTTGTATTTTGAGTAGCACTAGGGTTTTTTGAGGTCCAAAGGGTCATAAAAATCCCCCAAAACTTGACATTTTTTAGTATCTATGCGTCTTTCCTATGCAGGCCACAATCGAGGCCTTACATGTTATGATCGCAGGCCACATTCGAACCTTCTGTCACGATCATAACAAGCAGGCCACGATTGTGAGTGGACTCCAATGCTTCTGTCACAATCATAGCATATGATGCCACGATCATAGGCGATTATTTCGTCCCTAGTGTCTCCAAAACTTCTCTGTTTTTCGATGTTGACCACTATGAAAAACTAACAAACACATCAAGGTACCTCAAAAACATAATTATTAAGCTCAAAGACTTGTATAAAACATTTAAAACATAAATGATTAACTAACTAATACAATTCTAATCTAAACACATACTAAACGATTAAATTAACAATTAAATACATATTAAACTATGCCTAAAACGTGATGCAATTCACACTTATTAACATCCGTACACTTAAACATTTGCTTGTCCTCAAGCAAACAAAACAATAATCATACAACATACATTGCAGCAATGAGACAATGGCTTCAGCTTCAAGAATTAAATTTACTTTTAAACACAATCATTCAAGTTATATCATATCATTAACATGAAAAATATCCTTCTAGGGGCTTGAACTAAATATACATATTAATCTAGATCCAAGCGTTATTTACCCTTTTCAATTGCACAAACACATTAACAATTCTTTAGTCATTCAAACTCTGTAACTACTACTAAGTAGGTTATCATGAAAAGTCAAGTTATTACAAGTTCGGTAGGTTTTATTAGAAAACACTATTTTTTATTTATTTAACAAGAACCTAGTCTTTTACTCAAAGGTAAGTATTGGTGATGAATGTCGACCCAGTTACATGATTAATTCATTTTTATTAAGCTGATTGGTTGAAATGTCATTATAGCCTTTTAACGCGGAGGCACATATTTGTGATGCTTGTTGATCTGGTTACTTAGCTACATCATGTTCTTAATTGGCATCTAGCTCTATTCATAACCCGAAGGCTAACAGAATAATAATTTATTTAAAATTAACAAAGACAATTTTTATTGCCCACTTTGTTGCTTAATCTACTCGTTTTCATGAAAAATACTAGCAGAGCTACTTAAGATTAAAGACCTATAACTATGAATAAATGTGAAAATTTAGAGGGTGACAACTCACACCAAATCTTAATTAACTTACATATTTAGCCAAAGAACCTAATTCACTAATTTTGCGAGTTTAGTGACTCTTCATAACCTAATAGACTATGCTCAAAATTAAATCAATTTCATTCCATCTAAGCCATTGACACATTCATAAAGTTATCAATATGTAACCTAACAACCATCATATAATATGAAAAATTCACATTCAACACGGAGGCAACAGAAATATTATGGGAAGAAGAAACATAAATTAAAGGAAAATAAAAATAAAATAAATACGAAATTTAAAAAGACAAAGGATAGAACAAAGCTTCATAATGATAGAGGTGGGGATGGTGTTGGAGTTGGTAGTTGGATCCCTTGAGCCTCAAAGTAATGATGGACACAACGTACATCACAGCTCTAAGGTCAATGTGATTAGGCCATCTCCTTCATTGTTTTAGAGTTCTCGACTAATGTATATGTAATTATCTTGGTGTTCACGAAGATTGTGTCAAGCATTTTCTTCCAACCTAGTTCTTCTGTTTCTTCTTCCTCCTCGAACTCCTCGCTGGTTGAATCCTGTTCTTATTATTGCTAAGCACTTGAACTCGCTTGGCTAGTCCTGATCTTGGCCTGTGTATTGGCACTAATATCCCGAAGTTCTATATTATGGGACTTCAAGATTTCAGCTCACCACAGATAATGATGGTTCATAAATTTAGGATGGTAGATTGTGAGTCTATTGCACTTAACTCTATAGTATTCAGCTATGGTCAAAACTAAGTAACCCATTCCTAAGTTATTGTTCCTATTATTTCGAGTAGCAATAATTGCATTAAAGATGTGGATGGTTGTGCAAACTAAGATGCTATAATCCATACACCACAATATGAAAAGTTCCTTCGTCAAACACTTTTTGGTTTCTATTTTGTTGAAAACAGTTTGACATATGAATTTGTGCAGCAACAAGTGTTCGTGGCTCCTGATGATGTTATTATGCATATTCTTAGCGTCAAAAAGCTCTAACCTAGTTAGTTCAATCCAGTAGGAGGTGACATGGAAATCATTGTACTAATCCACTACAGACGACTCGGAGAAACCAAAAATTTCATACAAAGTCTCATAATTAAGCTCATAAGGTTGTCCCTATAACCTAAACTGCAATTTACTAGGTTTGTTGGATTCGAACTGAAGGGATGTAAAGAATTTTAAGGTATGTTCTTTGTAGACTGGGTATTGAAATTGAATGAACTGTCCCCATTGAATTCTCTTTGCTAAATATTCGACCTTTTCTCGTAATTCTAATTTATCTAAAGTCTTAAAATGAAAATCCTTGAACCCTATTGGGTCCCATTTTCGAAACCCAACTCTTGCGAAATCATAACATAATCACTGAACTTATTCCCTCGAAGTCTCCTTAACCAACATCGATTCCTCTTCTTGCTTTGATACAATAACTGTTGGGTCCCATTTCTAGAGCCCAACATTCCTTATCATAAATCGTATACTTGTGCTTGATACCATGCATGGTTATTCCCATTTAACCCTCATTAGTCATTCTCGGTTCATCCTCATTCTCTGATACTGTAGTTTCGGGCCCTATCTTCCAAATCTTTCTTATACTGAACAAAACATTCTATGCTCAACTTCAATCTAGATATTGAACATCTTAGAGGGTGGCCTATTCCTTCAGATCATTTGATAGCTCTATGCCTCTAGTTTATTTAGACATGAGGTTCATCTCATTTGGAGGTCAGATAACGAAGTTATGGCTGAAAGAATCAAACAGGGTTTTGACCTCAACCATATTGCACCTATCTTGGGACAAAAGGCATAACTTGTTTTAGGGTTTTCAGATTAAGATTATTCTAAGAGGGTTCGAGAGAGGACTTCAAGATCAGCAACTTTCATAAAGACCTTGAAAACAAATTCTATCGTCTGAAGGGTCAAAAATGGAGCAGATAATAATATCAAATGAATAGTATACAGAAGAAGAAGTTTAGGTCACATAAATAGAAAGCAAATGAAGCAAAAAGCAGACGAAACAGAAAGCAGACGAAGCAGAAAGTAGACGAACTAGAAAGCAGACAAAACAAAAGACAAACGAATCAGAAAGCAGACGAAGTAGAAAGTAGATGAAGTGAAAAGCAGATAAAGCAAAGCAGACGAAATAAAGTAGACAAAGCAAAGTCTTAAGAAGAAGCAACTCTTAAGACAAAGCAAAGTCAACTTAAGACAAAGCAATGTCAACTCGTAAGACGAAGCGGAGTCAACTTAAGATAATGTCACTCTTAAGACGAAGCGGGGTAAACTTAAGACGAAGCAAAGTCAACTTAAGATGATGCAACTCTCAAGATGAAGCGGAGTCAACTTAAGATGAAGCAAAGTCAACTTAAGACGATGCAACTCTTAAGATGAAGCAGAGTCAACTTAAGATGAAGCAAAGTCAACTTAAGACGATGCAACTCTTAAAATGAAGCGGAGTCAACTTAAGACGAAGAAAAGTCAACTTAAGACGTTGCAACTCTTAAGATGAAGAGTAGTCAACTTAAGACGAAGCAAAGTCAACTTAAGACGATGCAACTCTTAAGATGAAGCGTCTTTACAGACGATACAACTCTATAAACGATATGACGTCATCACAGACGATATATCTTTATAGACGATGCATCCCTACAGACATAATGATGTCATCACAGACGATACATCTTTATCGTCCTAAGAATTTCCCTTTCTGAGGACCATACCTCTCAATCCATAAGTCCAAAAATTTCATACTACATACCGTTGGAAAACTAAAAGAAAGACCTACAACTTTCTAGAAGACAATTCGATCTAGTTTAGGCTAGATCAATCCAGATTTTCCCTTAAGTCATATCACAAATTTTACCCTATGGAAGGCTTGTAATTTTGCAGGATGCAACCTTGGAATGTCCTAAACTTAACCATTTCGTTACGAAATTGACTTTATGAAAGTCTCAAAACTTAACTTATTTGTCTCATGACATCCAACTATATTTGATCAACCATAATTCCTATCTTGCCTTTCCATAAATCTCACTTAAGCATACATGTGTATATGTGTGTGTATATATATATATATATCCACAATTTATGCTCAAAACCATCTGTTCAAGCTGACAATCATCTCAATATCATCCATGCACAATTCATAGTTCCTTAACCTCAAAAGAATACAGTTTTTACAAATCTTTGATGGCATTCTAAGCCACATTACAACATCATCTCAAAGTCTCAAATTTACAATAATTCTTAAACAAACTTGGTATGCAACTATAACATTATGCATTCCCAAAACCAACTCAAACTACAAATTAAGCAAATTTGGAGAATTTCCCTTAGGCTCTTGATCACTTGATCTCTTAGATAAAACCTGAAGATGGGGTTAAAAGGGGGTGAGCTTGAAAGCTTGTAGGTAACAGTTTATAATTAAAAAAAAAGGCAAAACTTTCGAAACCATTTTTCTTGTCATGGAAAACTTTCATTGAGTTTATAAAACACATGTTTCTTAAGCTTTCAGACAAAATCCAAAAGTTACAAAACATGAATGCATCAAACTTGCTAACATAACATGAGCACATCAGCACATCAGAATGGTTTGGGTAGGTCCAAAAACATGACGCACTGCACATTTCCACATAATGGTCCTGTGTAGTAGTAAACTTGAGGGAGTTCATGAAAGAGCTCCGTGCTACTAGCGGTTAGGTAGGAGAAGCCTATCAACGTGCACTTGACAAAACTTAGGGGACCACCACAAACCCACATAATACTTAATTCATGACTTGTAAACTTGTTACCCAAAATGGCACTTTTTCGAAAGCTTGCTTGTCATATACTTGATATATATTTTGAAAACCATTCTTGAAAACTGATTCCATAAACATGTATCTTTTCAGAAATCATTTGCAAAGTCCTTTCATCAAACACCAATATAATTCATGTAGCAACGTATAACAATTTCATAAATTATTCAAGAATAATGAATGCAACACTTATGATGTAATTGAAATCAGTAACTTCTATGATTTAAAGAAAAACAGTATTGACTTATTTACTCTATTATAAACATGTACCCACCTTGATTTCCTTACTTAGAGACTTGCTCAAAATGCCTCTTCTCTTTGCAAACAA
>JANSVA010010382.1:0-15818 GCA_025504915.1 Erythroxylum reticulatum | reverse complement strand
TCAGGTCAGAGGACTAAAGTCAAACCATATTGAGAATCACTAATGACATGAAACCATGTAGTGTTCTCTCTGTGGGTTGGTCCGATATATGTTCTCTAACATATATCTATATTTCTGATTTGATAACTCATATCCATGATCAGGAAATCGTGATCATCAATCAGAACACATACTAGCCTTAATTTAGAATAGTATTATAATGCTTATGGTTTTACTATCAAGTAACATACTTGATGACATAAGCCTAATACTATTCATGGAATGTAAATCACATTACATTAACGATATACATGCATATATAAAAGAATACCTCATAATATATTATTAATAAGTCATAATATTAATACAAAAGTTACATATATCCATTGGCCTAGGGCACACTACTAACACGAAGGATTCGACCTATTTTGGATTTTATAATTAATCCACTACAGGGAGCTTTTATTTCAGGTAGAACTGTTGCGAACCATATTGTTCTTACTAAGGAAGTGATTCATACCATTCGTAGAACCAAGCGTAAGTTGGGTTGTCTTGCTATGAAGATTGATTTGGCTAAAGCTTATGACAGAGTTGATTGGCGCTTTTTGAAGCAGACCTTGGATGATTTTGGTTTTCCTTCTTTGATTACTTCTCTTATTATGTCATGTGTAACTAATTCACAACTCTCAATCTTATAGAATGGGTCTCGTCTTCTAAGTTTTACACCTGCTCGCAATCTTTGTCAAGACGACCCTCTTTCTCCTTATCTGTTTGTATTATGCATGAAGAAATTGTCTCTCCTCATTTCTAATAAAGTGGCCTGCAATCAATGATTTCTCATCATTTATTTGCAAATGATGTTCTCGTATTTTCTAAGGCAGACGGTCCACATTGCCGAGTTGTTCTAAACATGTTGAGCCAATTTTGCTCTAGTTCTGGTATGGCTATTAATGAAGAAAAGTCTAAGTCTTTTATTTCTCCAAATGTTTCTCATGCGCACAAGGAAATATTAAGGGGTCGTCTTCAACTCCGATTCACTCAAGACCTTGGAACTTTTCTTGGTGTCCCTTTGCATGGTCATAACAACAAACGTGATTTTAAATGTATGTTGGATAAAATTCAATCTCGTTTGTAGGGTTGGAAATCCAAGTTGCTAAATAAGAAGGGTTGTCTCACTCTTGTGAAATCTACTGTCTCCACCATCCCTTATATTCCATGCAGACTTGTTGGGTCCCAAATGGGGTTTGCTCAATCATTGATAAAGCTTGTCGAGATTTCCTATGGCAATCTGGGGATCATGGTAAGGGTATCCATTTGCTGAATTGGGAAGCTGTTTATAGTCCAAAACATCGGGGTGGTCTCGGTACTCGCATGGCTCGTGATAATAATATAGCTATGCTTGGAAAATTAGTGTGGTCTCTTACTATAAAGGAACCCAAGCCTACTGTGGATGCCTCGCTTGGCAAATATGTGCGTGACGCTTCATTATTGGATCTTCATTTTCCTACCAAGTCATCTCCATATTGGAAAGCTATTCATCGAGCAATTCCTTATCTAAAGGATGGTTTTCGTTGGCATATAGAGAATGGACAAAATGTTTCAGTTTGGCATGATAGATGGGTGGGTCAAATGCCTCTTGTCAAGCACATTCCGGTGATCAATGAGGCGGACTATAACCTCATGGTTAGGGACTTGATCTCAAGTAATAAAACTTGGGATTTAGACACCCTTTGCTCTTCATTGCCTTGCGAGGTGGGAAAGATGATTACCGTAGTCCCAATTCCCCATTCTTTGGATATGTATAATATGCTTATTTGGGGACAAAATCCTAATGGTGTTTACTCTGTGAAGTCAGGATATGAATTTATAACTAGCGTGCCTTATCAATGTGATCCTATGAGGAAATGGATGCGTATTTGAAACTTAATGTCCCTGAGAAATTTCATTTCTTCTTGTGGCTGGTTCGATGGCAACGTCTTCCTATAAATCTCTTGTGGTATAACCGTGGTATGAGTGACTCTCCTCTGTGTTGCAGATGTTGGAGGAGGCAAGAATTTGTCCTTTACGCTCTTCGAGACTGTATATGGGCCTCTCAAGTCTGGCGCTTACTCATTGTTGATATTGGTGAATCCTTTTTTCGATGTGACATAGATGATTGGATAGATATGTATACTTTGGATCCGACCTTATCCCCTAATTGTGTTCTTAAATTCCTAGTTGGTGCTTGGATTATTTGGTGTGCAAGGAACCAGACGGTTCTCTAACGCAACACTATATCGATTATTGTACAACTTCAGTGGCACACAAACCTTGTTCGGGACTATCTTATGGCTTACATGTCTTCTCCCCACCATTGCATCCAAAGGGAGGATAAATGGATTTTTTGATGTACCCCTCCGACTGAGTTCGTGAAGCTCAATGTGGATGCCAGCTCTCGTGGCAATCCCGGTGATGTTGATTTTGGAGATATCATGCGTGATAATCGTGCTCATTGAATACTGGGGTTTATGGGGTTTATTGTTCATGCTATCAATCTCAATGCTAAGTTGTAAGCTATCCGATGTGGATTACATGTGGCTTGGGATCATGGTCATCGAAAAGTACTAGTGGAATCTAATTCACAAGAGGCAGTCCATTTGATAAATAAATCTGACTCGCTTACTCATCCATATTTTAGTCTTATCAGTAACATTCGTAGCTTGCTTGCTCGTGACTAGTCTTGTTCTCTTTCTTATATCCTTTGCAAAGGCAACAAACGTGCAGACTTCCTAGTTAAGATATGGTTATCGAGTGGTCAAAGTTTCGTTCCATGGGACAATCCAATTCCAGGATTGCGATCATTGCTTCAGAATGATGAGGTCCATTGCCTTCTTAAGGCGTTAGTTTTTATTCTTTGTTTCTTTTCTCATACACAAAAAAAGACAGTACCTTAAATCCTGGACCTATTGCTGTTGTAGCATTAATTGCTTCTTGAAAATATGGTGAATTTAAATCATTTAAAGGAACACATGAATGATAGAATCATCTAGCCTATGCTCTTTTACATCGTAAAACAACATCCTTATCAACCATAAAACTTTTTAGACTAGGTTGAGAACCAGGAGTAGTTCTTGGAGAAAAATAAGAATCTATGTCAATAGTAGCTTTTCTTTTTCCTTTATCTAATACTTGTGGTGTTTCATCATCTCCAAAAGATATATTATGAGCCTCTTTATTTTCCTTCTTTTTTACTTGTTGCTGCAAATATTTTCTAATCATATCACGTACATCAAGTGGTATTTTTTTGCAAGAAGCAATATTACCCTTAATACTAGCAAGATGTTCTTTCATTCTAAAAATTCCTCCCCCTTTAAATATTTACCACAAAATATACAGTTATATTGGATATTTCCATCAGATGCTTGAGAAGAAGAAAAATAATTCCATGCTGGATCGGACTTACCACGAGTAGAGTATGGTTCCATATGCTTCATTATGATTTAACCTAAAAAGTATTAAAAAATGATTGTATCTTGCGGCACTATCACTGGAGTCTCCTTACTCCAAAAGTTTACAACACTGTAAACAACTAGTTGGCTAACTTTCAATTGCTTTTCGTGCGGCACTGTGACCTTATCTTTAGGTTGGATTAGAATTAAAGGAGAAAGCAAGAGGAAACGGCGAAAGTAGGTTTTTATTGTTTTTTTAAAAATAAATTTATTAAAGATACAAAAATCAAACCGGACCGGACCGAACCGTCCGATCCGACCGAAAAAATTAAACCGACCAGTTTTTCTGCAGAGAGGTTATTAGGTGAAACCAAACTGGACCACTGACCGGTTCAAATCTTTTCCGGTCGGACTGGACGGTCCGGTCCGATTTTTAAAACATTGCAAGCAAGTTCTTTTAATTATATATAAAAAGTGAGAATATAATCTAAAAAGATTAGAATGGCATAAAATAATTTACGATAAATTTGGAGCTTAGTTCAAAATGATGAAAATACTTATTTAATTTAGAACAAATCAGATAAACTTTAAAGTTATCTAAAAAAATCTTTTTATGTAAGATTCTAATACTTATTTAATTTAGAACAAATCAAATAAGCATTAAAATTATCTTTAAAATCTTTTTATATACAATTCTAAGTTAAATTGAAAATTAAATTATGTAAACAATTATCGAATGAATCTACGATAAAATCATGAAAACTTCTATAATGTTTTAAACATAATCTAAAAATATACTTACTATACACCTTTTCGAAAGCAGCTAGTGCATTACAAGCTCTAAAAGACATTTGTTAAGCAGTTGTGCAAAAGTTGTCATTTCTTAATCTTCTTTAAGTGAATACGAAGCTCAACCATGTCGGTGGTTTTTATAGGAAAGAGACGTGAAAATTTATATGATAATCATGGGCCTGGACTCTCTTTTGGGAAAGGTTCCAACGAAAAAGGGTGTTTGTTGTTTTTGACGATGGAAGTGATCGATTTTAAAGCACTAAGTAATATTGAATCTGATCAATTTGTGGTTAAGAATGCCTTTAAGCAAAATGACCCTTCATAAGATCATACCATATTCTTGATCGTATGTGGGAATTGCCAAAGAACCTTTGTTCTTTATACTATCTGAGGAAGCCTGATTTGTAATCAAATAATTTTGTGGAGATCTTTACCAGTATCAAACAAATATCTCTGTTGGGATCTTTTTGATTATATTACTGTAGAAGGCTTCGATCCCTACCATAATTTCCCAGTAATCTATGTCGATTAAGGGCTACTAATTGAATATCTTTGAAGACATTATTTGCCTTCAAACAAACAATATTTAATGGCCGTAAGATACTGTTCAACGTCAAGGATTGCTTGAACTTGAAAGAAAAGGAATGCAAGGGTATGACATATAAGGTGTTAAGAAATGGGCCAAAGGAATATTGTGCATCACATATATTTCAATGTTTGGGTGTCTAAAAATTGGCAATATTTTCATCATTATTGCATCGATAAGGTCTCATTCAAGTTCTATATTTCGTGGTGCCAAATATGATCTCATAAAAAATCGTGGAGTAACTCTTAAGATCGATTTAAAATCAAAATTCAATTTATTTGTCGTCATTTATTCATTTTTTAAAGATTATGTAGTTGCTAATTTTTAACTTAAGTTTATTCCTAATATCTCTCACACATGGTTGAGAGGAAATAATGAATTTGTGTTTCTGGTGTTACTGTAAATGCCTATTTAAAGGCTAGTTGATTTAATAAAGAATTGCAATGGTAGTTTCAGTCCATTAATTGTTACCAACGCTACATATTTACCTTATGTTTTAGCATTGTGGTATCAGAGCAGGTCGAATGGCCACCAATAATAACGCAGTAATGGCTTGTTTGGTACGAGGGAATAAGAATTCTATTCCTAACGTATTCTTCGGTAATTATTAAGCCAACGTTTGGTTTAAAATAAACACATAATACGCATTCTGTAGCAATTTGTATTCTTCGATTTTACAAAATAGGTAAAACCATCTAATACCTATTTTTATCTAAATGACGAATCTGTAATCTTCTTCGACGTTTAAAGCTGGTTACCTTTTTACAAACCTATTCTTGTCTCCTCCTGAAACTTGTTTATCTTCTTCAACCTCAAAGTGCTTCCTCTTCCCCGAAAGTTCTTCCTCTTCTCCGATAGTTCTTCCTCTTCTTGACGTTCCAGCGTTCTACCACCAGATTCTAGGTAAGTTATTTGTATTGTTTCGATTAGGTGGGGTTTCGATTGAGTGGGTTTCATGTGGGTATTTCATTTGGGTATTTTGAGGTACCCATTTCTCATATACGTATTTCATCTGGGTATTTCCAATGGGTTTCGATTAAAGCATTGTGTGTTCATCAAAAACCCTCTATACCCATTTCTGTATCCCACTTGCATTCACTCTTTACCCATTTTATCACCGTAAATGTCCCTAGCCTCCCACGACCTGACTGATAACCAAGTCCCTCCTTTTCTTTAAGCAATACCTTATTATCTCATGAACAAGAACCCCCACTCACATCAACACCCACCACCCCTCGAAATACCAGCAACTTTGTTTTTCTTCTTTATCCTCCCTCTGCACGTACACTTATGGCTTTTCTTATTATTAATAATAATAATAATATGGTTAATAATAATAATAATAATGATGATGATGATGATGATGATGATAATGATAATAATAATAATAAGGTTAATAAAGTTAATAATAATAATAATAACAATAAAAATCAAATTAAAAATAATTGATAAAATTAATAATAATAAGACTAATAATAAGTAGAAAATTTATAATAATAATTAATAATATTATGAATAATTAATACTAATAAGAATAAAAAGATAACAAATAATAATAATAATAATAATAAGGTTAATAATAATAATAATAACAACAACAACAATAGCAACAAAAATAACAACAACAACAACAACAACAATAATAATAATAATGACATTTTGTTCTTTTTGTTACTTATTCCTTTCTTATTCCAAGTTTATATTTTCAAATCAAACACTGGAATAAAAATTCTTTATCTATTCCATTCTTTGAACCAAACAAAGTAATACTCATTCTTTTGTATTTCTCATCTTTTCTATTCCTAGGAATAACTATTCTATTCCGTGAACCAAACAGGCTGTAAGTGTCACTCAATCATAGATCCCTATTTCAAAGGTAAAAATTATCTGTTCTGAAGTATAAAAAGAAGACCCTGTTCAAACTGCAAGATCTTTGGATGCTAGTTGAAAGTGGATACCCAAAAATTGATGATGAGGATAAGTTGCGAGAGAACAGAAAGGACTCCAAAGCACTATTTTTATACAACAAGCAGTAGATGAGAGTATTTTCTCTCGAATTGCAACAACAAATACTACAAAAGTAGCTTGGCATGTATTGAAAACATAATATCAAAGTGATTCAAAGGTACTAGCCATAAACTTCAAGCTCTTAGACATGAATTTGAGAATTTGCAAATGAAACCTGGGGAATTTGTGTAAAATTTTCTATCTAGAGTCTCAAATATTGTTAATCAGATGATAACTTTTGGTGAGCAATGTCCTGATACTATAATTGTGGCTATAGTATTAAGGAGTTTAACTCTAAAGTTTGATCATGCAATGGCTACAATAGAGGAATCTAAGGATTTATCTATTTTGTCATTTAATGAACTAATGGATTCTTTGCAAACACGTGAGGCAAGAATGAATGGAACAATAAAGCAGGGTTAAGAAAAAATTTTAACTGAAGGGAGAGGCCATTTTTCAAACAAAAACATTATCAACATTTGGGTATAAAGGCCGTGGTAGAGGAGGATATTGAGGCTGAGGTAGTTATGGACGAGGACAAAGGCAATCCATCCAATGTTATAATTACAAACGCTTTGGTCATATAGTGGCAAAATGTTCGAAAAATGATAAGTAGGCAAACTATGCTAAACAAGGACTAGAAGAGGAGGAGTTGAGGATGTTTATTGCAAAGACTGATGAAGTGTAGATCTTTAACAATATTTGGTCCTGTGATAATGGTTGTTTTAATCATATGATAGGGAAACGATCATTGTTAAAAGAACTTGATGAGTCATTCAAAGTTATAGTGAGACTTGGGGAAGGTAAGAAAGTGCAAGTTAAGGCCAAAGGAATTGTGGAAGTCAGCAGCAACCTTGGTAATGTAAAACTTCTTTATAATGTTTACTTTGTCCCTAGACTATCACAGAACCTTTTGAGTGTGGGACAATTTCTTGATGTTGGTTTTTTTGTTTTATTTGATGATGCCAAATGTGTGATTAGACACAAAAATTTAGGTCAAGTAGTAGTTGAGGAGCCTATGACACATAACAAATTGTTTCTACTTGATCTATCTAGAATTACAAATTATGCGCTTGTAGTAAAAGAAACAGATGAATCAAGATTACGATATTTAAGATATGGACATTTGCATGAAAAGGCATCAAAATTGTAATTTTAAACAATGTTGTATCTCGTTATCATCAACAATTCTTAATTCATTTACCGTAGCAAATATATTTTCATCGTAAATCACCTTTTCTTAGTTCATTACGATCAAAATGGTTTTTTTGTTTAAAACAAAAAAATGGTATGATCAATACAACTGATATCAATTAGATCATATGTTCTCGTTTTTACTATTCACTCTTAATACAAAATAGAGGAATTATAAAATTAATAATTAAAATAAATCTTACTTAAAAATAAAATTCAAAAAATAAAATGCATATTCTTCATCATTAAATTATAAGTAATATAAATATATTCATTGACCTTTTTATGTTCCAAAAGATATGGCTTCTTGTTATGGATACAACTGAAAACACTTTAATTACGTTCATAATTTAATCTTCTTGTTTTCTTATGTTCATAATATAAGCTTCTTGTTTTCTTAATCAATACAAAAGATTCAAATGATTATATACAAAAATTATGACCTTAGGTACATATGAAGCAATATTAGAAATATGATTCATACAACCAATATGTTTTAGGATGAGATATATATATAATGAGCAACATATAAAAGCTCATAAATATGCTCATACTTTTATTATAAACTCAACCGATACATAATTAGCAACATTACCTATAACAAAAAGGACAATATTTTTAGTTTAACCCACTTGACAAAATTACAAAATAATTTAAATAAAATTTTTACTTGTTTACCATAGTATAAGCATTAATATATTTGATAAAAGTTGTTCCAACATTATTGCAAATAGAAGAGTTCAGTAAAGTTCTTTTTCTTTGATTAGTCTACTTATTTGTCATAGTAGTGCATCATATTGTTCCCCTAATTTGACTTATATAAATTCATAATCAACTATTTATTTTTTCAAATCTTGAAGTAAAGCCATACGAATTTAATAATAAGAATATGCCTTAAATTTAGAATCTATCATTGTTATAATATATACTACTTCCTAAAAATAAAGTGAATTTAAAACATCTAAATTAATAAATGAACGATATATCCATTTTGGCCGATCTTTTTTACATCACAAACAATATTTTTATCTTTCATAACACTTTTTAAACTTAGTTGAGAAACATGAGTGCTTTTTGGAGGAAAATAAGATTCTATATTAAAGGTGCCAATTTTAACATTTTAACAAGACTTTGTTTCTTTTTTATTACTATTTTAAACATTTTATATAGTTTTAAATTGTTTTGAGAAAATTTCTTATATTAAAAAAGTAAAAAGCAATTTTTATAAAATTAAAACTATAAAATTAAAAAAATTAAATTTCTAAAAAATAAAATAGCCTTCAAAGAAAATCTCATGCTTTTTTACGTAACAATATTTTTAAAAAACTACAAAAAGTAATTATTTTACCTCTTTAATATATACAAAATAAAAATAAAAATAAAAATTCTAAGATATCAATATGAAATTGGGCCAAATATGATGACCAAGTCCATATTCCAATTAAATTTATTATGATGATGGTAATAGGCCGAGTTAGTAATAGATCACGTCAAGCTTGTAACTTAAAACTTGTAACCAAACGTGGGCTCAAATACCAAGCCTACCTAAAATGACTGTAATTTATGAGTGAAGTTCAGGTCAGGTTCGAACCTTCACTCATTGGTAAGCTCACGAAGAGTATAGATTTCAGGATCTGTATACACATTCATACTCTTCCACGGTCCATATGTCATTGTCTGTCTATCGAATCAAATAATTAAATACACATGGCCTACGTTGCGAATTCACCGGAACCGCAGAAGATTAACGGAGGAGGAGTGGCGCTGAGCTTCCCGGTGAAGGATGATGTGTCCGGATCGCCATCTCCAAAGGAATTTCCACAAAGGCTCAGACAACGTCTGTTAGTGCCACCTATTGTTAAATGACTGTTTCAAAGCGCACTCTATCTTGCTAACCAATTGTCAAATCCATGTCAAAGAAAATGATCCATGTCAAATGTCAAAGTATTATTTTAGACTCTGTCGTTTTCGATTTCAGGATCTGTATACACATTGATACTCTTCCACGGTCCATAGATCATTTTCTGTTTATCAAATCAAATAATTAAATACACAGCCTACGTTGCGAATTCGTCGGAACCGAAGAAGATTAACGGAGGTGGAGTGGCGCTGAGCTTCCCAGCGAATGATGATGTGTCCGGATCGTCATCGCTGAAGGAATTTCCATGGAGGCTCAGACACCGTCTATTAGTGCCACCTAAGACTTCTCTTTCTGCGGAGGATATCGACAATAAACTAAAAGAGGCAGATCTCCGACGACAGATTGCTCTCTCACGCTTTTGAGTTGTGTATTTTTCTTTTCGTGAAGATTTTCTGAAATGGAAATGGTTCTCTTGCTCAGCGGTTTTATGAGTTATTGTCAAGTAAGGCAAGACCCAAGGTGAGGAGACCGTCGGATATTGGCTTGGAACGGGAGAATCTTGCTCGGCGATTGCCAGCCAAGCTGGGTGCTGCCGAGGAAAAGGTGAGAAGAAAATTTGATGTTGTGTTGATGAAATTTGAGAGTGATACTTGCTTAACTGTTTGTTTTTAATTTTGTTAAGGATATATTGATCTTTGCGTTTTTCAGAGTTTTCATCGGAGAACAATCTATTTCTTACCTGCATGAGCCTGACATTATTCTTTTTAATATCAAATTTGTAGACTTGAATTGCAACCATTATTTTAGTCTATAATCGTCTTCATACATATGAGTGGTTGAGTTGGAAGTTAGTTATTTCTGTTAGACCTCTATGAAGATAAAAGTCTTAATTTGAAAGGAACAACGTTTGGTGTTACTATAGTGTATTCCTGCTCAATAGGTCACTTAGTCTCTAACCAATTAGAATACAAACAGGATAAATGTTCTTGGGGAGGCTCAAATGCGCCTTGCAAACCAGGGTGAACTGCGACAAACAACTAAATATGGAGCTGAGTTGCAATTTAAGAAGCAATGTGAGCAGCTTGGGATGAAGGTGAAATCTCGGGCTCAGCAAGCAGAGGCTAACAGAATACTTCTCCTAAAAGCTTCTACACAAAGGAAAGCAGCTAAGATAGAGCGAGCAGCTGAGTCATTGAGGAAAAAGTTGGCTCGGGAGAGAAAGTTCAAAGAGTGTGTATACGAAGCAATATACCGAAAGCGTGTAGCTGCTGAAAGAAGAAGAACAGGATTTCTGGAAGCTGAGAAGAAAAGGGCCCATGATAGGTTATTGAAGGTGCGGCAAGCAGCTTGGTTTGTTTGCAATAAACGTGAGATTGAAAGAAAAACGATGAAGGACATGTTAGAAGATCGGCTGGAAAAGGTAAGATATTGGTTGAATTTGTTCTTTATCTTGGGTTATTATCTGTTGGTTCTTCTGAAAAAAATTGATTGCGGGTAGGCAAAGAAACAAAGAGCTGAATATTTGAGGCAGAGAAGAAATTTGAAAACTCATCAAAGTTCCAAGTCAAAACTGATAAATGAGCAGGGGGAGTACCTTTTAAGGAAGTTAGCATGGTATATGTTCCTTTTCCTTTTCAAGTTGTGCACTTTCTCTTTCTGCATGCTATGCCATTTTCTTTTTTTCCTGAAATTTATGTGTTTTCAATATATGCATTAGTACGTGCCATTTCTATCTTGCTTTGGTTGCTTTTATGACACAAATTACAATCATTACTTGTCTGTTGAAGGTTTGGGTAGGATCTGGTAGTGTGGAAGCAATATTTCCTTCCTTATTGTATGTTATGTATTCTTGAACTCAACAAAGTTATGTTGGTTACTATTTGCTATCTTAATCTGATGTTTTATGAAGAAATATATCCTGCTAAGGCATCTAGTCCTTGATTTCTCCTGTTTTCTCAGTTTGGCTTTCTATTTTTCTGAAATTGCATCAAATGTAATCACAGGTATTGGAGGCAGTTTGCAAAACTATGAAAAACCACTTTCTCATTGGCAAAAGCTTGTATTTCCTTGGGGATTGATGAAAAAATTGTAAAAACAATACCATTTGAGGATCTTGCTCGTCGTATGGAACTAATGGCAACCATTCAAACTGTGAAAGTTTTTGTTGGCCGCCTGGAATGTCGTTTGATGATTTCACAGGCTGTTATTGGTAATATGTGCAATAGAGCCAATATTGATCACCTTTTACGGCATGTTGCTTTCCCAACTCACAGGAACAATTCAATCCAAGTTTCGGGAGAGGAGTAAAATCTATTAAGCCGGGTAATAGGGAAGCCCAAAAGCCTGTTAAACTATCAAGGTATCCAGTCAGAATTTTGCTCTGTGCTTATATGATAATAGGACACCCGGACATAGTTTTCAGTGGGCAAAGTGAATGTGAGACTACCCTGGCTGAGTTAGCAGCTAACTTCATTCGAGAATTTGAGATATTGATTAAGATTATAATTAATGGTCCAATTCGATGTGCAAAAGTGGATGAAAGCTTTGCTGGCTAAGATTGCAGGACTTTCAGGTCACAATTGGAAGCTTTTGATAGAGTTTGGTGCTCTTATCTGCATCACTTTGTTGATTGGAAATCTGAGGGTGCAAAGCTATTAGAGAGGGACTTAGTGAGGGCTACTTGCCAGCTCGAGCTCTCCACAACAGGAAGTGGCAATGCTTCGAAAGACAAGGTAAAAGTCCTCTTACTTTCTTTTGGCATGAGCTGTTTTTTTTTTCTCTCGAGATTTGTCTCGAAAATTTTTTTGTTTCTGACCAATTTATTTTCTGTTTTAGTTGCAATCTTAAGGCTTTGGAAGAGCAAACTCTTTTGAGAGAAAGTGTCAAATGTCCAAGTGGTGTTCCTGAAGTTGGATTTATACATGCTCTCTCTAACATGCACTCTAAAGCATCTGAAAAGAACCATATGCAGTTATGCACACAAAAGCATCTGATAGACAGAATAGTGAGAATTTACAAAAATCTTTTAACTCATTTATCAAAGAGGTCTTCAGTTTCTATATCTTGCAATTCTAGTTCCCTAACTGAAAGCTGTCAAAGGTCAGGTAATAATGGAAGCCCATCCTTTGACATAGATGGTTTCTTCTTGGTCAAAGGATTTAACTCTCTGCCCTCCAGAAATGCCACAAGTGTAACAGATAGAGGTCTGAGCCTTAATTTAATATTCTGTGGGAATGAGTTACTTGTAAATGAAATCTTCCATGAGCACCGGTCTAGATTCGTAGATGGTCTTGATGTTGCCCATGAAGACGTTAACAGTCTTAAGGTTGGTCCCTTATTTTCTATTCTTCAAGATAATGTTTAGTTAAACAATTTAATGTTTTAAGATGACTTTCCATTTGTTGCTGTTAAAGCTTCAAAGATAGAAATTCCTAACATGTTTTTACTGCATCTATGTCTAAGCAAGGGTGAGAGAAACGATGGAGAAGGCTTTCTGGGATGGCATTCTGGAATCCATGAAAAATTATGAGCCTAACTTTATCTGGGATCTGAAACTTATGAAGGAAGTTAGGGATGAGTTGTATGAGATGTCTTCCCAGCCTTGGAGAAAAGAGATTAGTGAAACCATTGATGTTAATATTATTGAACAAGTGAGCACCTCAAAATTCCTATTGATCTCTCTGTTTTATTTCAAATTGTATTGAATTGCTAATCTTATGGTCATGATTTCAAAACTGTCTACTTGAAGATGTTGAAATCAAGTGAATAGATATGGCTTATCTGGGGAGCATCTCGGAGTTCACATTGATTACTTTACGAAAACTTTATGCTCCAGCGAATTATGAGGCGATGACAGTGTTACATAATAAGATACTGACAGAACTAAGAGAGGTATCTTTACCTAGGGATGAATCAAAAGTTCCATATGTCCCCTCAATTATCAAAGGACTGCGCATCACTTTGCAGGAGATTCAGGTTGGTTTCTTATTTCAATGTTATATTTGGCGCTAGGATGCCTAGATGAAATTTATTGGGTTAAGGACTTGTTCCAATGTTCTTAATTCCTTATCAGTGGTTTTTGATAACTCTTAGTACCTAGTATAATGGTGCGAATAATATTGTTAGAACGATTGAACTTGTTCACTACTGACTAATGCTAATTTATAAGTCAGTTGCCAAGTATGTAAACTAAATCTTTACAAGAATTTTCTTTCTGAATTCGTAACTTTTTTTTCCTGTTTATATATTTCAGTGCTGAGAATGTTGATCTTGGGTAAATGGTTCTTGTCTACTGAGATTTCTGGAGTCATGTTAAGATACATACAAAGTTTTTGTTCATAAGGGCTCTGATTCTTAAATTAGGGGTTCTTTGAGATCTTTATTATCCTCCCTTCTCTTCCTTATATAGTAATTATTGGTCCTTTGCTTTCAAGCTCTGAAGAGAGAGAATAGTCGAGCACGTATTAAACTCTTGGAGCCAGTCATTAGAGGGCCTGCTGGTATGGAGTATCTTAAAATGGCTTTTGCCAATCATCATGGACCCCTAGTTGCTATTCCATCATCTCTATCGTTGACTAAGCAATGGCTTTCATCTGTTTCTCTAGATGCATGAGCACATGGATTATTTATGTGATTTCACCAAAGACAATTCTTCTGAAAATTTATTTCCATCTACTCTTCGGACAGGGTTACAACCTATTCAGTGTCAGAAATTAGATCCTCGGCTTTTAATGCAGGTTGTTTATTTCTGTGGATAATTGTTTCTCTTTAAATTTATTGACAAAGTTATGGACTGTATTACTGAAGATAATTGTGAACCTTGGCAGTACATGATCAACCAGAGTGTCCCGAGGAACCAATGGGTTTGTTAATTAGACCAGGCTTGTTAAAGCTTGTTAATAGGGTTGAAGGTCTGACATTGGAAGATCTGCCAGAAACCCTAAAACTGAATGTGTTCAGGTTGAGAACTGTTCAATTGCAAATTCAGAAATTTATTGTTATCTCTATCAGGTAGGTTGAAATTCATCACCAAAACCACTTTATAAGGAAATTGTAAAGCATTTAATAGTACCTGTGATATTTTGATAATAGAAACTTTAATTAGAATTTATTAATATAAAAAATTAAAAATTAAAATATTTTAAAGTCTCATGCATCTTACTTAAATAGGTTCATAGGCATTCAATTTTTTTCACTTGTTAAGAAATTTATAACGAAGTTTATAAATTACTTATAAAGAAATTTATTAAATAAGTAATTGCTTTCTTATAATTTATGCATTACTTAAATAAGTTCGTGACATTCACATACATGTACAATTATCTATATATATTTGAAGAGCTTGTTAAGCCAATTCAGCAACCTTTTCATGGCGTAATGAATAGCAAAGTATTTATTTATATTTTCTCCCTCAATACAAGTTTATTTATATTTTCTCCCTCAATACAAGTTTATAGTTCATGGTCCATAACTAAAAGTAGTGTGTGATATCTGACATTGCCGACATCCTTCTTTATTTACCGGAAACTTTGTCTGCCAATGACAAGGCAACACGTATGAAAAAAGCGAAAAAAGTCGCCAGCGTTTCCGGTATTTTCGAGTGAGCTGCACCGAAAACCCCCCAAATGACTTATGCTAGGGCACGCCAATGACATCTATCCTTTCTTTTTCTACTTTAAAATATTGTCTGCCAATGACAAGGCAACACGTATGGACAGAAAAAATTGGCTATCATCTGACGCGCCAAAAATGAGATAAAAGTCGCCAGCGTAACTTCCAGGTATTTTCTAGTCAACTCCCCCCAAAAGTCATATTTTAAAGCGCCCCAAAACAAACTCATCTAGTGTCTACTTCTGTTGTTTGCAGCTCACTGGCCTTCATCTTCACCTATTTCCTCTTCAATTGATTCTTTCACTCCCATGGCCACCCAGCAGTGGAAACACCATGTATTTATCAGCTTCAGAGGTGAAGA
>JANSVA010010330.1:0-15822 GCA_025504915.1 Erythroxylum reticulatum | reverse complement strand
TTATGAAAGTTTGTGGAGTTAATTCTTATGTTGATGTTAGAAAGCTTATATGATATGGTAGATTGAATTAAAGTGTTCAGGTTATAAGTATGTTCAAGGGTAATTTTTTTTGGCAAATCAGAAGAATTAATAAATGGAACAAAATATTTACAAAACGTTCATTACAAGTGCCACTGTAGACATAACTAGCTAAACTAAGCAACTAGCTGAAGGGCAATCAAAAAGGAAACAAAAGGATGACATAAACCATGGGAGGACCAATGTACAACCAGTCAATTCAGAAACACAAAGAACTGTACCAAAAAAAGCCGAAGCATTTATAAGATATGTTAGAAGCCTAACTAAAATAGCACAAGCCCAGAAGATGCAAGTCAAAAGAGGCTTAAGGGAATGCCGATCAAGAATAACTTTAGCATCTGAAAGGCCACGAGAAAGCTGCTGCTAACTGGTGATTGTGCTGAACCTCCAAGGGTGGGCTAGGCAAGACATGGCCTTGCCAAAGAGAACCCCGCAAGGCACTTAAGGATAAAAGAACATAAGGCATATAAGGAAAGATTTAAATTAAGTTAGAGTTAATATGGTGTTTAAGAAGATTAAAGGAGTTAGGAGGAAAATGAAAGAAGGGGAAAAATAGGAAGACTAAAGGAGAGGAGGGGTATTTTTGGAAGAACAAGACCAAAATGTGGTCTTACATTTAAGAGAAGGAGAAAACAAGAATTGGGGCATTCTAGAGAAAGCTAGATGCGTGGATGAGAAAAGAGACAAGAGAGAGAAGCACAAAAAAATGAAAGAGAAAGAAGAGGAAACAAGCTAGGGTTTCAATTTTCTTAGCTTTCAGGAGAGAGTTTGAGGTGGTTCAAGAAAAAAAAAAGGTAGAGGAAGAGAAGAGCTTCCATTTGACCTAAAAATCTCTTCATTTGGTGAAGAACCAAGGGGATCAAAGAGGTCTATTTCAGCTAGATCATCTCACGGAGTACACATTAAAGATACAGCAGGAAAGAACTTTTAAACCTCAAGTTGTTTGGAAAGAGAAGAGGCATTTTGAGCTTTAAGCAAGGAAATCAAGGTGGGTACACGTTTATAATAAAGTAAATAAGCCACTACTATTTTTCTTTAAATCAAAGAAGTTTACTAATTTCAGTTGCATCATAAGTGTTGCATCTATTGTTCCTGAATGATTTGTGAAATTGTTATACGTTGCTACATGAATTATATTGATGTTCGATGAAAAGACATTGCAAATGATTTCAGAAAAGATACATGTTTATGAAATCAGTTTTCAAGAATGGTTTTCAAGAAACATTTCAAGTATATGACAAGCAAGTTTTCAAGAAGTGCCATTTTGGGCAATAAGTTTACAAGTCATGAATTATGTGTTACGTGGGTTTATGGTAGTCCCTCAAGAATGTCATGTGCATGTTGACCAAGTTATAGGCTTCTTCCGCCTACCCGCTAGTGGCACGAAGCTCCTTTATGGACTCCCTCAAGTTAACGACTACACAGGACCATTATGTGGAAATGTGTAGTGCGTCATGTTTTTGGACCTACCCAAACCATTCTGATGTGCTCATGTGCTTATGTTATGTTAGAAAGTTTGATGCATTCATGTTTTGTGACTTGTGAATTTTGGTTGAAAGCCTAAGAACATGTGTTTTATAAACTCAATGAAATTTTTTATGACAAGCAAAATGGTTTCAAAGGTTTTGCTTATTCTTCTTGTTATAAACTGTTACCCACGAGCTTTCAAGCTTACGCCCTTTTTACTCCATCTTTAGGTGATAGCTAAGAGATCAAGTGATCAAGATCCTAAGGGAAATTCTCCAAATTTTCTCAATTTGTATTTTGAGTTGATTTTAGGAAAGCAACAAGTTTATTTATTCAAGAACCCTTTTGTAATTTGAGACTTTGAGATGATGTTGTAATGTGGCTTAGAATGCCATCACAGACCTGTACAAACCTTATTCTTTTACTATTAAGGAAATATGAATTATGTATGGATGATATTGAGATGAATATCAGCTTGAACAAATGGTTTGAGCATAAACTGTGTATATATATGTATGTATATGTATACACACACACGTACGCCTAAGTGAGATTCATCGGAAGACAAGATAGGAATTATGATTGATCACATGTAGTTGGACATGATGAGATATATGAGTTAAGTTTTGAGAGTTTAATGAAGTCAATTTGGTAACTGAATGGTTAAGCTCACGACATTCCAAGTTTTCGAAATGCAAAATTTCAAGCCTTTCATAGGGTAAAATTTATGTTAGGAATTAATGGAAAAATCTGGATTTATCTAAGCTAAACTAGACCAAATTGTCTCCTAAAAAGCTGTAGGTCTTTTTTTTAGCTTTCCAACGGTATGTAGTATGAAATTTTTGGACCTCTGGATCTAAAGTTATGGTCCTTAGAAAAGGGAAAAACTTAGGAGGATAAAGATGTATCGTCTGTAAAGACGTATCATCTATAATGGCATCACATCATTTGTGATGATGCCATTACGTTTGTAGGGAGGATAAAGATGTATCGTCTGTGATGACATCACATCATCTGTGATGACGTCATATCATCTATAGAGTTGTATCGTCTGTAAAGACGCATCGTCTTAAAACCTTGCTTCATCTTTAGTTGACCCCGCATCGTCTTAAGACTTTGCTTCATCTTTAGTTGACCCCACATTGTCTTAAGACTTTGCTTCATCTTAAGTTGGCCTCACATTGTCTTAAGACTTTGCTTCATCTTAAGTTGACCCTGCATTGTCTTAAGACTTTGCTTCATCTTAAGTTGACCCTGTATCGTCTTAAGACTTTGCTTCATCTTAAGTTGATCCCGCATCGTCTTAAGACCTTGCTTCATCTATCTTTTGCTTCGTCTGCTCTTTAGCTTCGTCTTCCCTTTTTGGCTTCATCTGCTTTGCTTCGTCTACCTTGTTTCATCTGTTCTTTCATTCATCTTCTTTGCTTCGTATGCCTTGTTTTGTCTACTTTTTAATTAGTTTGCTTTGTTTCGTATGCCTTATTTCGTCTACTTTTTGATTAGTCTGCTTTGTTTCGTTTGCTTTGCTTCGTCTTCCTTATTTCATCTGCTTTTGATTCATCTGCTTTGTTTCGTCTGCTTGGCTTTGTATGCCTTGTTTTGTTTGCTTTTTGATTCGTCTGCTTTGTTTCGTCTGTTTTGCTTCGTCTGCCTTGATTCGTCTCCTTTTTGATTAGTTTCATCTAATTTTATCGTCTGGTCCATTTTTGACCCTTCAGATGATTGAATTTGTTTTCAAGTCTTCATGAAAGTTGTAGATCTTGAAGCCCTCTTTTTGATAATCTACAGAACACTTTGATTTGACATCTATAGAGAGAGTTATACTAATTGGCCTGAGATAAGTTCTATATGTTGAAGGATAAGACTTTTGCTTGATTCTTTCAATCATAACTTTGTTATCCGACCTCCAAATGAGATGAATCCTATGTCTAGATAAACTAGAGACATAGAGTTATCAAATGATCTAAAGGATTAGAAATTTTAACCCAGCCTTTAAGATGCTCAATATCTAGATGAAAGTTGAGCATAAAATATTTGCTTCAGTATAAGAAAGATTTGGAAGATAGGGTCGGATACTATGGTATTAAGAAATGATTGCATGGTAACAAGCATAAGCACACGTCTTATGATAAGGAATGTTGGGCTCTAGAATCGAGGTCCAACACAATTATGGTATCAAAACAAGAAGAGGATTTGATGATGGATAAGGAAACTTCATTGAAATAAGTTCAGGGATTATGATTTCACAAGAGTTGGGTTCTAAAAACGATGCGTAACGTTTATGTTATCTGGGCAAGAGTTGGGTTTCGAAAATGGGACCCAACATATGTTATCTGAGCAAGAGTTGTTTCAAAAATGAGACTCAACACTCTATTAGGGAGAACAAAGTGAGAAACTAAAATGTAAGTCAAACTATGAAGAATAGCTCTAATAAGTAAGGTCTTACTGGCATATAAGAGATGTTTGGTTATCTAACACTCTATCCACCTTTTAATTTGTAAAATAAGTGGTAGGAAATTTCTATATGTTAATTTGAATGTTATAAGAAGCACCTAAGATACTTAAAGGAGGAACTTCTTTGAAAACTAGTAAGATTAAGACTAGATTTATCAGATGAGTACAACCAACTGATAGATAAAAATTGCACTAGTTATAGTTAATAGTCATGTCATTAAATTTTAAGAAATAATTATGAACTTTGATGAGGGTATTAATCAAAATGATATCACTATGATAAAACAAAATCAACTTATTTATAAAGATGAGACTAAAGAGATGGTTACTAGATCATTTGAGACAAAACTTGAAGTCTGGATAACTTAAATTTTACTTTTTAATCAGGTTGTGTAACACCTCCATTCCAAGCATAAATAATTAAGGTAAAAAAAGGGTCTCATTTTTTGAAGCCTCTCCCTCCTTTAAAAAGATTAGGAACCTCTATATTAATTAGAATTGAGAAAGATATTTTGGTAAGATATTGAATAATCCATTAAGACATAAAGGAGGGAAACTATATATAGAGAGAGTAACGGCCAAGAAATTCAATTCAATAGAGTCAAATGCTTTTTAAAAATTGTTTCAGAAGTTCTATAATAGCCGTTCATAAGCTTCTAATTTAATAATATATTATCACTTATGCTTTTCCCTAGAATAAGAGAAAATTTTGTTTCACTAATTAGAGAAGGAAGTATTAATTTTAGCTTATCCACAAGGAGTTCAGAGATAATTTTATCTAAGTTGTTTTAACAAGATATATTTCTAAAATATTTATAAGAAGAGGGATTAGTAGCCTTAGGAATTAAATAGAATTATTGTTTAATTTCATAAGTATATAGTTATGGATAAATAATCCTTAAATAACTTCTATAACTTCATAACTAATTTTATTAGAAGCCTTCTGGAAGAAAAAGTCATTGTTATTAAAGATGTAAATAAAGGAGATAAGAAAAGATTTTACGGATTAACTCCAGTTAACCATGACATGTAAAATTTGACTTGAAGAGAAAAAGAATGTGGCATGGTAAAGAGAGGATTCTAGGCAACTAAAATTGTACATTTGTAGGAATGATGGACATTATTGATCAAGTTCTAACCCTTTAAGAAAAAGAGCTTGGTGCTGATGTTATGAGCTTGGAACCTACATTCAAGAATCCAAAAGATAAGTAGATTGATAGATTTAGCAAAGTTATTAATAACTAATTACTTACTAAAAGAGTTAAATCCCCTGACAATCTAAGCAAATAAAGACATCATGTTAAAGGAGGGGACTTCACTAGTAGACCTCTTTTCTAATCCTTATGATCACTTTGGATTATGCTCCAATAGAGAAGGTTCACCTTAATTAGTTATAAAAGTAATTTTACGTTTATCTAAATCAATCTTAGAGGAAGGAGCTAAAGGAGGGGCCAAAGGGTCCAACTCAAAAATAATAACAAAGGATGTAATAGATGAACAATGATAACCGTCAAATTTGGAGCTTCAAGAGGAGACACCAAGAGAAGAAATTTTGATTAAGATGGCTCACAGGTAGTAATTGTTATACCATGATGGTAGAGGACTCCCTTAGCGTAGTAACAATAAAGAATATGAGCTTATTAAAAATCTTGAAAATAATCTATAAGTAGGAACTTAGAAGTTTACTTAAAGGGTGCTTTCCCTTAATATGGGATGCTTACCTTAAAAATCACTAAATTACCATAATGGAAAATTTCTTACGTTTACCTTGAATGTCATATCGTCTAGGTTTAGAATGTGAACTATAAATAAATTCATATAATTATCCTCTTTATTAAAGCCTAGAAAATGAAAGATAAGCATATGATTTTTGTATACATTTAGAAGATAAAATATAGTCATATGATGATTTAGGCATAAGTAAATCGTATGAATGCTTATCAACCCAGAAAAATTATCTTGGCATTAGATGGTGAATTTTTAAAAGTGAAACCAAATTCATATATATCATTAAAGCTCTTTTGAGGTTTAAGCATTTTTTTCTTAAAATGAATTTAAGGAATAATATTTTGAAAAAAAATCCTTATTCTTATGCTTATTATCATTGATAATAACCTCACTATTAGAATTCAACATGTATTACATTTCACATTACAATCTCTTATTCTCAATCGTGCATACATCTAGAAGTTTTTAACTCTCTTTATACTTAAAAGGAACTTTCTTCTTTTAACTAATGTTTTAAATCTAGACTGACCTAACAATAACTCTAATTTGATCTTAAAAGGATAATATGCTTAAAAATAGCTAACTACAATCTTGATCAGTAGTCTTTTTCATAGGATTATTATGACTTTCACTTCTCCTCTCCTTTTCTATATAAGATTGTGATACCCACCTTTCATGTGAAAATTTGAAATCTCTCCTTCTTAAATACTAGATATCCTCATTAAGGCTCAATTCAAAATTTTAAATCTTCCCTCCCCTTTCAATATGGAATCATATTAAAGGCTTATCAGGAGCTGCTTATTACTGATGAACCTATTGCCATCCCTACTTTTTGTCCTCGTCATCTTAGCCTAATATTATACTAGTAGAGATTTTACTTCAATACCATTTTTCATGTCCTAAGTCTAGACTAGCCCTAAAATAATTTCAATTCAAGCTTAGAGAATCACATACATGAAAATAGCTAGCTAGATAGTTGATTATTGGTATTTTTATGAGTTTATCAAGGCTTTCACCTCTCTTTTCCTTTCCAATATGAGATTATGATACTCACATCTCATATATGAATTTATAAGTTTCATACTCATGGCTTATAGACATTTAATAAGCTCATCATATGATAATTTATCATCTTAATGATCATTATCATCACAAGAATAAGAGTAAAATGACCTCATCATTATTAATCATACAACAAAAATGTTCTATTTTATTTTTGTATTTCTCACTCTTGGAACTTCTAGTGTCATCCTGTGTAGTTTGAATGCTTTGTTCTTTTTCTTTTTTCAATTATTTATCCTTCTTTTTTACTTTAAGAACTTCTTGAATTTCTATGTGGTGAACTTTATGTCATCCTTATCATTTTCATATGTGGAGGCCTCTGCATCATCATTTTTCTTCTCCATTCAATTCATTCATCCACATCTTATAGGCGAGGAGTGATTTGACGAACTCATTTAATGGCAAGGTGATGAAATCTTTTGCTTATTGTGTGGCCATCACCTTTGCCATCTAAGCCTTTAGTAAAACCTTTTCCATCTAAGCCTTTGGTAAAGATCTAAACAATTTTATCACCAATTAAGATATTTTAAGTCATAAATAACCTTTAAAAGCGTTACCCATTTAAATGAAATAAGCATACATATTAGAAGTAGTTTTTTTCATATGAAATAACTTATATTTATACATTAACATATTCACTTTATTCTCTTTTATATGATTGGTTCCTTCATATGTGACTTCAATTGTATGTTATTTCTCATGACTAATTTCACATATAAACAACACACCAAATTTATTTCGATGAAGAACAAAAAATAAAAATGCCCTATTTTATTATTTAGTGTATAAATCTCTTATCATTGTTGGTCCACTCTCTTATATCCTTTGGTACCTTATTTATCTACAATAATGATATGCATTAAGACGTAAGAGCTATAGTTATCCAAAAATCAATCCCTTTGACAAAAGGGAGTGTTTCATCTTAAACTTCTAATATATGTTCTTATCTCTATCAAAGAATGAAGGTCTTCACGTGATTTGTCTTACTTAGCTAAGGAGTGAATCAAAATGTGTCACAGTGATCTTTGCTCGAATTTTGTTGATTATAATTAATCAGAATCATTATTATACCAATTAATTGTCCCCAAATGGCACATAAGAGGGGTAAATTATATATGTATTTTTAATACTTTTCTAAAATTTAATGAATACTATACTAATATATAGTTGCAACAAATTCAAATGATACCATCATAAAATAATTACAACAATAATAAAAGTGAGTAAAGGAAAGAGGGACAAATGGATTTATAATATTTCAGCTTGATACACCCCCATTGAGTGTATAAAGTGAGCTTTATTTATTTAGCGCAACCTATCACCGTTCTTCATGCTTGTGGGCTTTAAGTCCACATAGGAGGTCCAATTATCTAGTATATATGGTATATTTTATACCCATGGTCACTTTCAAAGGTTAAAAGATACACGAAGCGATTGGCTAATCGATTTATTATTTTTGTTTGAACTGATTTTTATTCAGCTAAGATATCAGTAGCTAGCCCCTACTTAGACTTCATCATCATCATCATCACACCCAGTCTGAAGTCCCGCAATGAAGTAAGATCTGAGGAGGTATGATAGTACGTAGCCTTACCGCTACATAGTAGAGAGGCTGTTTCCAGTAGACCCATATGAAAATGTGACAATAAAAGAGTGATGTAGGTTAAAGAGTAAATAAGTAAAACTGGCATATTAAAAACTTGTAACTAAAATTACAATAAATATATAAATAAATAATAAATAACTAGCCCCTACTTAGACTTATCATGCCAAAATTTTACTTCTTTGAAAAATACTATTAAGTAGCTGAAGTAAACCCTTCTGGTAACTGAGATTACATCAATTGGAGCATTAACTACTTCATGTCAAATCAAGCATTTTTCCACCTTCAAATATTCCATCAATAATCAATGCCAACCTTCCATATAATTGATGTTATGAAAAAATAAGTTGAAATCTTTAACTCTAGTTTTTTTAAAGATTAAACACACACACTTGATAAAAGTACTAATTCAAATCTTTTCAAATGTTTCTTAAATAGTATTTTGATTATCAAAAGTGGTTTTTTTTAAATTTTACAAACTTATCCTAACATCACTATGATTATGATAAAGTATATGTCCTAATGTAAATTATAATGTGATGATTGATTCCCGATTCATTGAAATGAGGAATTTAAAGATTATAAGAAATTTACATTAACTAAATTATAAGTGATGTGCTTGATTTTTCTCAACTTGACTTACCTTAAAGTTCACTTGAATCGTTTATATGTTTCATTCTTCTTATTTCGTTCATCCTTTAATTGCTCAATTAATTCATTTGTTTAGTTCATTCTTCTATTCAACTTGATCTTTTATCTATCATTTGATTCTATTATAATTGAATTACTAATATTACCATAATTAAGTTCATTACTAATAATATATTTTTATTAATAATAAAACTATATATTAAGAACTCAACAAGGGATCAAATAATGTGGGTTTGGAAATTTCAAATTTCAAATTTTAAATATCTCTTTTTTAGAAATTTTAATCATTCTCTCCTTAAATATTATAACCTCTTCATCTAATTTTATTGTGGTGTTTCTTCACTCATCGAAAAGATTAAAGAATTGCAATAAATGGAGGACTTTCGACACTACCTTGACATTGATCGAATGGATAAATAAATGAGAAAACTACTATTATTTCATAGTTAATTGAATGCAATGATTTTATAATTCTTCTTCATTATAATAAAAAGATTAATAGTTATGAACTTACAGGGGCCCCAATTACTAAAGGCCAATGACCTGTTGAGCCTCAATCACGAAACCTTTTTATGACCTTTGATTTCTTAAAAATCAAGATCTATTTAATTCTATAAAATGATTATCACAAATCATAAAAAAGAAAAAACTTAATTCGTAATTTATTTCATAATAAAGAAAAAACTTAATTCGTAATTTATTCCAAAGCTTGATCTTTATCTTGTTGTATCTCTCGAACCGTTTACCAAATTGATCCGTCTCAACCACCATAGCGGCACAAATGTCCGATATCTAACAATATCCACAAAATGAATTGAGAGGATATTGGACCCCGTTTCTGGAGTCCAACTCAGAGGTCATAAAAAGTGAGCTTATTCTAATGAAATCTCCTTAACCATTATTGGTTCATCTTTATTCTCATAACATCTCGAAAATTTCTCTATTTGATCAATTGATATATGACAACCAATCCTTATGATCATGTCCCCAATCATATTGAACCTGTCAAAATCCTCCAAAAGTCATAGAGGGTTCGCCACGACGAACTATTGTTTTGCCACAGCGAACAAAAGGGATTAAGCCAAACGACCCTTCGGGTGAACTTTGCCGCGGTGAAGTTGCCACTGAAAGCTAAAATCCCCTTGGGACAGATACATCGCGACGAACTCTTGGCTTCATCATGGCAAAGTTATCAAAAATCACACCGAAATACCTTTCATAGTTTGCAGCGACGAAGTTGTAAAAAATCACACCAAAATACCTTCCATCTTTCCTAACCCTACTTCCATTCTAAGTTGTTTCAAGTTCACTTCCTCTAATGCAACACCATTTCTTGACAATTCAACTATCAATATTATTTCATCATACTCTCTAATCTCTACTCATTTAATTCCTTACTTGCCGCTAATTCTCATCCTTCACAAATTTCTATTATTTTTCCTTTTTCCGTATCACATCTCACATATATGTTACAACAATTCGAAATCAAAATGATAAATCTCAAAATGATAACTTCCTTAAGTATACCTAATTTCAACTCAACCTCATCCATACGCAAACTCATATTTCATTAAACTCAAAAGTAAATAGTTCTACAAATCTTTAATCACATAGAGACATGACATCATTTGATTAATACAAAATACACATGGATGCTCATGTTTGATATGTTGTTAAAGCTACCCAAAAATCAACTGAGTACAAAACCTAACTATCTTGTAGTTGCCAAATGCCTTTATGCTCTTGATCACTCGATCTCTTGCTCATCACCTGAAGATGGGGAGGAACGAGGGGGTGAGCTTGAAAGATCGTGGGTAATAGTTTATAATGGGAAAATAAGCAAAAACCATTGAAATATTTATTTGTCATAGAAAAATTCTTATTGAATTATAAAATGCATAGTTCTCAACCAATTCATAATAATATAAATCATGTATGCATCAAACTTGTTAACATATCATAAGCACATCATAATGGTTTGGGTAGGTCTAAAATAGAATGTACTACACATTTCCACATAATGGTCCTATGTAGTCGTGATAGAACATACTATCGCAATCACAGTTAATGGTCTTGTGTAGCTGTGAACTTATGGGAGTCCGTGAAGGAGCTCCATGCCACTAGCGGGCAGGCGGGAGAAGCCTTTTGTTAAAGTGCACTTGACATAACATAAGGGACCACCACAAACTCACAAAACATGCAATTCATATCTTGTAAACTTGTTGTCCAAAATGGCACATTTTTCCAAAACTTGTTTTCCATGAACATGAGATATTTTGAAAATCATATCTGAAAACATGATTTTATAAACATGTCTTTTTTCAAAAAGAATCATTTTCAAAGTCTTTTCATAAATCATAAATAGAATTCATATATTAAACGTATAACAATTTCACAATCCATTCAGAAGCAATAAATGCAACATCTATGATGCAATTGAAATCATTAAATCTCCTTGTTTCCAAGAAAATATTTAGTGGCTTATTTACTCTTTTATAAATATGTGCCCACCCTGAATTCCTTTCTTAAGAAATTGGCTTAAGGATGTCTTTCGTTGTACTCCTCTTGCCTTCCATGATTTCCTTTAACAATAATCAAAAACTCCATTTAATAGGAATTCCAATTTAGAACCCAAAGAAACATATTCACTAAAACCTATGCATTTCCTAAGCTTTTTGAACCTAAAACCCTTTAAAAAATTTAAACTTTTGGGTCAATTTTCTACTATCATTATAATTAGGTAAATGAAGAAATTTAGTAACACTTCCTTCTAGAAACATGTTCCTCATTGTCTTAAGTTTCTAATGACACTAAAATCATTCAATTTGGTTTAGTACTCTAAAAGTTATACCCCTAACATTTTTGGATTATTCTTATGCTGAAATAGTATTCTATGCTCAACTTCCATCCAAAATTTGAAATTTTTAGAGACTGAATTGAGATTCGATTTCTTCAGGCAACTTGTATCCCTATGTCTTTATTTTACGTCAAACTACAAAATATTCCATTTAGATATCTACAGAAAAAGTTATGCCTAAAATACCAAAAATATGTTCAAGCTATTTTTGGATAAACTTCGCCGCAGTGAGCCAAAAATGTTAGCCATAGTGAATTTTAATTTTTTTCAATGTTGGCCGTGGCAAACTGCAGAGTTGGTCGCGATGAACCATAGGGACTTTGTCACAGTGACCCAAAAAGTTGGTCGCGGCAAACTTTCACAAAAATGCAACTCTTCTCCCAAATTTTTCCAGATTCCTCACCCCTAACATCTTACATCTAACACATCTTATACAAAAGCCATCCTTTCTACTTCATTTCAACTCAATATCATTTACAAACCAATTCATGATCTATCTTTGATCATTAACACAAAAAGAGAACATTTGCATATACAATCATCAACAACTTTCTACACATATTCAACTTCATTTTTACCTCTAATTATCACTAAATATGCTTCATCTAACAAATCTAGAAGGGTTAATGTTTATACTTACTTGTTTAGCTTCAAAATCTTCAAACTCTCCAAGGTCTCCAAAACTTAGCTTGATTTTCTTTTCTTTTTCTCTCCTTCTTACAATGCTTCTCTTCTTTTCTCTTTAATTTTCGTTTCTTCCCTTTTTTTATACAAGACAACTTTTCTTCTTCCACTTATACCCTTCATTTAAAGCCTTAAGTCTTCCAAACTTAAGTGAAATACCAAAACTTCCCTTGAGCATTCTTACTTCCTTGACACTTTAATTTAATCAACCTATGTCATATAATCTTACTGACATTAACATAATAATTAACTCCTAAAATTATTCCATCAAAACCTCATAATCCATTTAAATCATGCTTAATTTAACAAAAAAGTTTGGAGGCCATCATTTATCCCCCTCTTAAAAGAATTTCGTCCTCGAAATTCTTATCTGACTGATCAAGAGCCAAGGGTATGCTTCCTCTTACACTCTTCCATTTCCTATTTAACTTCTTCACTTAAATATTTCTTAATTCTTTTAAATGACCATAGTCAGTAGACTCACTTGGTCTTTCAATCCTTTATTTGTTCATCCACTTTCTTTCCTCAATATTTCTCAAATTATTCACAAATTTCACTTCCTATGCTGGCATTACATCTATGTCAGATCATATCAATATTTCTTAACATACTCACAATAGCACATCTTTTTTGGTAATACTAACTTATAAGTCAATGGCCCAGTTCTTAGTAACTTCATATGGACCCCTAAAATTCAAGATTAGTTGATTCTTTATCCTAACCTGAGCACACCTTGTACTCAATCTAAACATACCTTCGGAAGGTGATACTCTCGTAAACCTTTAATCTTTGCTTCATAGTTCACATCTTAGTACATATAGCTCTAATGCCTATCTCACTGTATTCCATGCCTTTGACGTGGATCCACCTAACACATTCATCTTTCTTGAATCACTTAATTTCTAATACTGATCGATTTTACTTATCAACAAGCTCTCCAATTAATTTTGGCCTTCTACCATTCTTAGGCCTTAATCATCACAATGCAAGAGCGAACGATTCTTTCTATCATCTAACTCCTCATACAGTACTCTAATGAAATCATTAAGATAATGATTGTGATGCTTAAAGTCAAATAGAACTATACATTGATCTTATATTCATATAAACTCTAAAATGTAAGCTTTAAGCATATCTACAACAATCAAGATTGTTAGCGACCCACAAGTGTGGTCATTTTCTTCTACCTCCTTAGCCATCAAATACTATTTCAGCGTATTCCTACTAGGATGTATATCATAGGTTGTTATTTTTAATTATCTAACAATCTCTTTGCTCAATCATCTTTATCGGTACACATACTTCTTATTTCAATCACAAAGTATCATTCTTCTTATTCAAACTCAAAATTCATATTAATTTCTAATTTCTTAGCAAGATTCACAATTTCTGAATCCTCAATTTGGGCTTTGTTCATGTGAAACTGATCTTAAATTTTCAGTGACTAATTATTTTGCCCAAAATTTAATTCAACATTCTACACTCTTTATTACATTAGATTTGATAACCTCAATATCCAAATTTGTGATACACTGCTATTGATTCTTTTTTGTTCAATGCATCAGATTACAACACTAGCCTTTCTAGGAAATACTTATTTAACATCATAATCCTTTAGTAATTCTATCCATTGTCCTAGTCTCATATTCAATTCTTTCAACTTAATAATTACCTCAAAATTAAATTATCTGTATATTTTAAAATGTTTCTATACTTATAATGTCTCCAAACTTTCAAAACAATCACTCTTGTAGCAAGTTCTAATTCATACATCAATTAATCATCTCATGAGGCTTACTTGTCTCCATACATATGAAATCACTTTATCATACTGCATTAGATTTTGTCCTATTCTCTTATACAACATCATTGTATACTATAAAATCTCCATATCTAGACGATATAATTAAATCGGTGTTATAATTCCTCAAAATTCTCTTTATTTTCATCACTCATACAATTTACATGTTTTTCCTTATGTATTCAAACTATTATTCTCAACTTTTCGAATACATTTTACATATCATCGAATTTTTGCTTGGATCACTTTAATCTTCAATACCATAGTACTGTCAGGGGCAACTGTTAACTCAAACAATTATTATCAAACTTTATGTGCCCTGATTAGTTCTTGTAATTCCTTAATTAACTAATTCCTCAATGAGGTAACATCGTCTTATGTTATTTTCAATTTTCCATTTGACTTCCTTTCTTGAATGATTTTCTGAATGCATTCAATTTCCTCTGATTTCACATTGACTTATTCTACTGTTTGCTCATTCATACTAATTTTTCCATATATTTCAATTTATTTTCAATCTTAACTTCCTGTGTTTATAACACATTCATCAGGTTAAATTTGTATCTCCTGAACATATTTATACAAAATATAATGTGGACCTATATACTCCTCATATTAGCAATTAATGTCTCCTCAAATTCAAGAATCCACTCACATAGTTGGATACTTACATCAAACAAAATATATACATTCTCTGTAGTATATTCTACCTCTTATGCTTAAGTCTCTGCTAGGGATATGGCTCTAATATTTAATTTTGAATCATTACACATTCATTTCTAATTTGTTCTTTCATTGATCATCCCTAATATGAACTATTTGATCTGTTTAACCTAATTCAATGAAATTCTTCTTTGAAAGAAGATTTCTTACTACTATCATGTATACTGTTTATGCAATGTTTACCAATCAACTGTTATCATTATTGCATTATGAACCATTCTTAATATCTCAAGAAGACCAATTTCTATCTTTCTTATAAGGTCATAACATTCTAATTACCATAACTCAATGAAGTGGCAAACATAATTACTGCTGCATATGTTTAGGTGTGTATCATCAAAGTCACCCTATTTTGCCCAAAGATTTATCTCCGACAATTCACCAATGTATATCTTATGCTAATGATACATCAATCACAATTGATCCTGAATAGCCTCTGAATGTTCTATGACTATTCAAAAAAATTTACCCCTTCTTAGTAGTTACCTTTTCAACAAAATCACCTATACCATACTTCCATCGCATTCCTCTGATTCATCTCATGATTTTACCTATAGGGATCATAGATTACTTCCTATACCACATCCAAATATAGATCTCATGTACTCCATCACATTGTTCACAATGTAACCACATTATCGAATATGTACTCTTAATAATTGGTTGACATAACCTTGAGAAATTTTAAATATATTACTATCATTTGTTTCATTT
>JANSVA010010221.1:0-15832 GCA_025504915.1 Erythroxylum reticulatum | reverse complement strand
TTTGAGAAAAGAAGTCAATTGGGAAACTGAAAATGACATGAGATAATATTACCTTAATTGAGGAATTAGTCACTTAATGAATTGTAAGAATTAAATTATAGGCACAAGGAATGTACAAATGAGTGTTATACTGGTAAAGGTAGTATGTAATTTGATACATTGAACATACAATTCTATAATGGAATAGTACAAATTCAGATATAGAGGTTACCAAATCTAGTGCAATGAAGAGTACAGAATGTTGAGTTGAATACGGGGCAAAATGAAGTGTTATTAGTTGCATTGAAATATTAGGATCTGTTTCACTTGAAAGAAGTGATAAAGCCTAAAAGCTAAGGATTCAGAATTGTGAATCCGATAGAATAATTGAAAACGAATCTAAACTTTTGAGTGGAATCGGAAGAATGATATTTGGTAATTGAAATAAGAATTATGTGTACCTGAGAAGGAAGATTGAGTAAAGAGATTGATAGAGAAGTGTAATAACAAAATAAGCTAAACATCCTAGTACGAATACGCTGAAATGGTATCTAGCTGATAAGGATGTAGAAACAAGTGGAAGAATGTTTGAATTACCAATAGTCTTGACTGTTGGATACATGATTAAGGCTTATATTTTGGAGTTCATAGGAATATGAGACTGTTGTTTAATTCAAATTGACTACAACCATAGTGAAATCATTAAAATACTTTATAAGGCGTTGTATGATGGCAAGGGGTTGTTCACCCTTACATTAAAAAGGAAGAGTGCCTCAAAATGAGCAAGAATCAAAATTGATTCAAGACACTGGTGATAAGTGAAGTGAATCTATAAGAGGAGTTAAGTGATTCAAGAAAGATAAAAGAGTTAGGTGGATCAACACTGGACACAGGGAATATAGTGAAATGAACATAAGAGTTGGATGTATTAACACAAAAGAGAAGTGAATTATCAAAGGAGAGATGAGGTGCTTTTATGAGTACCATCTTGGCAAGCTGTGCCCAAATTTAGAGAAAGGATAAGTTAAGCTATTATGAATTGGTATGTATGAAAATTATTATGAGTTAGTGTTACTAATGAAAGGTGTCTTAGACTCATAATACGTGATAAGTGAATAGGTTAGGAAATAATGGTATGATCGACAAAGATAGATTGACAGCGTATGAAGTAAAAGTTGGTAAGTAATATGAAATATATCGATGAAATAGTCAAGATAGTGTGATAGCTAGATAAGTGATTGAAGGACCTATTAAGTTTATTAACTGTGTTCATTTGGAAAAAGTATTAGAGTGATGAAGTATATAGGAAATGGAGAAGCATATGAGGAAATAATACCTCTACTTTATTGATCAATTAGATAAGAATTTTGGAGACGAAAATTATTAAAGAGGGAGAATTGTAACATCTTTTCCCCATATTAAGGGTTAGAACCCTGATTTCAATAATGAAGAGAATAGCAATGTGTCCCCATATTAAGAGTTAGAACCCCAATTTCAATAATGGAGAGAATAGCAATGTGAGAGTTAGAAAAATTTGCATTTCATGCTTAGCAGAATGTCAACATACATGCATGTGAATTTGAATCTTTGCACACATGAAAATAATTGCACATGCACTCATTGACATTTCGGGTATATTGAATAGTATGAGATAGATTGAGGATTGTGGTTATGGTGAATGAGTAGAATGAAATGGAGTAGAAAGACTAGAAATAAAATTTAAGTGTTGGCTTTAGTGAAGGAAAATACATTAGAGAAGTTTATTGAGAATTTCTAGTATGGAAGTTTGGATGGTGGAGTAGAAAGTTATGATCCTTATGAGTGGAAATGTTTAGGAGTATAGATAGTATCGTCTGTAAAGACGTATCGTCTGTGATGATGTCACATCGTCTATGATGACATCATTTCATCCGTAAAAATGTATCATCTATAAAGATGCATCGTCTGTAAAGACATATAGTCTGTGATGACGTCACATCGTCTATGATGACATCATTTCTTTTGTAAAGATGCATCGTCTTTGATGACATCATATTGTCTTAAGAGTTGCATCATCTTAAGTTGACTTTGCTTTGTCTTAAGTTGACTCTGCTTCGTCTTAAGAGTTGCATCATCTTAAGTTGACTTTGTTTCGTCTTAATTTGACTCCGCTTCGTCTTAAGAGTTGCATCGTCTTAAGTTGACTTTGCTTCGTCTTAAGTTGACTCCGTTTCATCTTAAGAGTTGCATCGTCTTAAGTTAACTTTACTTTATCATAAGTTGACTTTCGCTTCATCTACCCTTTTCGCTTCATCTACTTATTGCTTCGTTTGCTTTTGGCTTTGTCTGCTTTTTGGCTTTGTCTACTTTCTACTGCTTATTGCTTTGTCTGGTTTTTGCTATGTGACCAAAACTTCTTCTTCTGTACATTGTTCATCTGATGCTATCTTCTGGTCCATATTTAACCCTTCAGGTTATAGAATTTGTCTCCAATGTCTCATGAAAGATGTAGATATTAAAGTCCTCTTTGAAACCATCCTAAGATGATCTTAATATGATATCTCTAGAGAGAGTTATGCCAATTGTAAAACCACTTCTATGTATTGTTCATTTTGTATCGTCTGGTCCAAATTTGACTCTTTAGATGATAGAACTTGCCTTTAAGGTCTTCATAAAAGTTATAGATCTATCAGCCCCCTTTCAAACCATCTAACAAAGATCTTGATCCGATACCTATAGCAAAAGTTATGCTAGTTGCCCTAAAAGAAAAAGGTTCAATATGATTAAGGAAAAAACCAAATTGAATGATTTTGGTGTCAATGGAGACATAAGACATAGGGGAATATGTTTTTAGAAGAAAGTGTTGAAAATGATTTCAATGTCAAGGTCAAAAAAAACATGTAAAGTTGACCCGAAATGATGTGTTATAGGAAAAATCTGAAAGTGAGTAAGGGGTTATGAATTGTGATTACAGTGGTTTTATTAAGTCATAAACTTAAGTGTAAATTATACTTAAGTGAGTTTTAATAAATGGAAGTGGATAAGTGGATAAGAAATGGATAGGTGTCTTAGATAAAGTTAAGATTTTTATTGCCTCAAAAGGCTAGCTGCTGTCTTTGTTCTTATCTTTCTTGAAACTTCTTTCTTTAGAGTTCCTCCAACCCAAAGCTTTTCATCAAATATTCATCGAAGTTAAGCCTTGCTTTTCTCTGTTTGTCATCACTTCCACTCTGATATTTCATTCTTCTATTCCAAGAAAAATCGAACCTCCCTATCAACCTTCAAGATGAGGTACGTAAGTTGCATGAAAGTTAGGGCTTTGCGACTGTTGAAGATTTTGGAGCTTCAAACAAGTAATTTTGTTATGATTATAAAGTTTTGCATGAAATGAAACATGCACCATTAGTTCACTGCTAAATGGTTAAGAAAATTGATTTTAAATTTGCTGGAAAATGAATGAGGAGATTTAGTATGCCGTACATGTTGATTTTCTTTGGATTGATGACTGAAATGTTATAGGATAATGTTGAACTAGTTTTGGAGTTTAAAGATCAATGAAAATGTGTAATGATGTGAAAGAGCGATTACAGTGATAGTTAGAGGAATAAATGAAGAAAACACAAAAGTTAGAAATGCAGAAGAATTGAAGGTAAAGAAGTGTAGAAAAGGTGATAAAATGCGTGAGTGTTCTAGTTTTTGGATGATCATAAAAAGTGATAGATTTTTGATTGGTTGTGATTTAGAGAATTGATGAGTATTAAGTTATGAAATGAGAATGAGCATAAGATGTGAAGTTTGTTGCAGTACTTAGGTTTGTAATTGAGCATACATTGTACATAGTCCATTTATACATTTTTGCATACATAAATGCCTATACGTGTGCAATAATTAATGAGTGTGCAATTTGTGTCTTGTATAAATGGGTTATGCAGGTCAAGTGTCCACATTCAGATGTTCCTAGAATTTGGAAGCAAATGCTAATATGGAGCGTATTGTGAGTAAATCGAGATGGTCTCACTTCATTGTTTGCTTTATTTAAATTTTGTATTAATTGACTACTGGATGATGTTATGAATGTGATTGTTAAATGTATTCTGAATGTGCATTTGCGTATGAATGAAAATATGAATTCTCCACACTAAATGTTGAATGTTGGACTATGGTCCGATGATAAGTGAATATGATTTAATGGGATTATGCAATGTGAGTGATGCATTCCATCTCATAAATGCATGAAATATAATGGCAGTTGTGACCGGAGCCGCCGAAAGTGAAAAGGAGCTTAAAGCTTAGAAAGTGAAAAGAGCTTAAAGCTCAGAAAGTGAAAATGAGTCTCGAGCTCAAAAATGATTCAGAGCCTCAAGTTCAACGTTTAATAAGCCCTATATCCCTCAAGTGAATAAGGGACAGTTATCAATGAGCCCTATATGGCACAGTTTAGGCACTCGGTCGTAACATAATAACAAATGGAAAGTGAGTCTCATGTGCATTGCATATGCATATAATGAATGATTAAGTGTATTGAATGTGAAATGTGAAATGTGTAATAATATGATTTATGTGTTATGTGATTAGGTGAGACATCGATGATGGTCACTCTTTGAGTTCGCAAAACTCATCCAAAATTTGCAATTATTTTTCAGGATCAGAAGAATACTCCGTTAGGCCAAGGCAAGTATACCTACAACATACAAGTGAAGGATAGAGGTTGGGATTAGTTCACGTCTGCATTACATTTCTTTAATTTGTATTAAATTGTTTATTCCTCAACTTTTTGTATAAATTTGTATTTCAAAAGTGTTTTGTGTTTATGAAAGGGTCCAAATGGCTATTGAAAATATTGTTGACTGTATTGTGTTGATTGAAAATGTTCATGAAATAAAGTGGGGTCCGATTTGGTTATGGATTTTCACATATCGTGTTTGTGGTTTCAAAAAGAAAGGGCTTTATATCGAGTTTTGACTAATTGAGTGTTCTAGTATGCCACCCTCATGGAGACATCACCTATCAATGTTAGGTTTAGGTCTTGCAGGAGTGGAGTGCTACATACTTTGCTTTGCATGTGAATACTATTATCAGCAACCAAATCCATGCCATAAACTATTTATGTTAAAGGAGAAATAAGGACCTAAGTAAACCCAAAGTTTCTGAGGATTCCTATTGAACAATTTAAAGGGAGTTTAGAGAGAAATTGAATTAGGTCTAAGTGACCTCATATAAAACTAGAAAATCATCTCATCCTAAAACTTTAAAGCAATAAGTTATGATCCATATATTTGAATATAACACATTTTATCCTTATGTCTCTTTTTGATGTGAGATAACTCCACTTGTGAATTTCCACCGTCTCGCCCTCACAAATGAATCCATCCATGTTGAGCTAACTACCTTTCAACCCATAGTTAATATGAATCTATTAATCTCTATTCATCGAACTTCTTCAACCTAGCTATAATACTAATAAATAATTTTGAGGGGACATAAAGAAAACCTGGAATAGGTCTAAGTAAGCCCGTATACAAATAAGGCATCATATCTCAGTCTAAAACCTTAATGTAATAGATTATTAGTGTCCATTTCATCTTTATCTCTCTTTCTGATATGAGATAACTCTACTTGTGGGTTTCTATTATTTTTTGTTTCTTTTAACCTAAACAAAAGAAATGATTCAAATACGTATGTTACTTGGGAGCTAATGTACATTAAATATGACAAAAAATCATGAATAATAGTTGAAGAGTGACTGAAATCAAAATTAATTAAATTAATATACGAAAATCTAATTAATTTCAATTTGGTGATGATGATTGGCTTTGTTCAATGCTTTCTTCCAAAGAACAAAGACTTGATTAGGAGTGGCAATAGGTTATATCAACCCAAGCTGCCTTTACTCTGGTTCGGTTTATCCTTGTCTAACTCCTTAAAAATGTAGTCAAGGTCCTAAAATGATGCTAATTGATTTAGTTGGTTAAAATGGTATATTTTATTAATCACTTATGGTCCTTTAGATCAAGTCAAGTGAAATTTCTTAAATCTAAGTTTCACCTAAAGTCTAATTAACTTATTTATGTTAACTTTAAGTTGAGCCTAACCCAATTTATCAACCTATACTTAATATACTATTGTTACCTATATGTGGTGGTCACGTCATAACAATAGGATGGACTTAAAAATAGTAATATATAGTTGTGTAAACTTAAATCTCTTTATAGCATATCTAATATGTGACAGAAACAAAGATATTATAGGTTATGGTCTTACACATTGTGTAAACGAAAGATGATTAGTTTTGGAGTCGTTTGATTTTACTTTTACTGTTCTGTTGTGGTTTTTAGTTTTTAGTTTTATTTTTGGTTTCTATTTTTATTCAAAAATATAAAAACCTACTTGATTGTTAATGTCAATATAGTTATAATTTTATAACTAATAAAAATTAAATATTTAAAACTTAGAGATTAATTAATTAAGTAAATAGTTTTGCTTTTCTCTTATATAATATTTATCAACAATTATTTTTAAGAATTTTGTTATTTTTATTAAAATAAAATAAATAGAAAGTAAAAATATTTATAAAACAATATCTATTTTAATATGTATTTAAATATTAAAATAATGTATTTTAAAGATATTTTAAATTTAAAATACATATTTATTAAATAATTATCAAATTTAAAAATATTTAAACTAAATTATAAAAATTAGAATAATTTTAGTCATTAAATTGTATTTATCACCGTTCTTATTAGTAATTAATGTTAAATAATTAAATAATATATATTTAGTTCATGTCAAATTTGATTATGACAAAAAATTAAAAACGAAAATAAAAATCAATTGTTATGGTTTTCATAAGTTACGAAAATTGCAAAAAACCAAAATTAAAATTTAAAAATTAAAAACTCAATCATACAGAGTTTTTTTTTCTTCTAAATTTTAAAATAAAAACAGAAAACTAAATTGCACAATCAAGTAAGACAATTAAGCCCTAGCTTAGCTAGCTAGTTTGTCCTAACTTGAAGTTAATAGACTTAGATCAAATTGATAGAATTTTGAGTCAAAGTCAAATCTTTTTAAAAAATTATGCTTTAGATCAGGTTTAGGACTGAATTTCATAATCTAGCTCAATTTGAAGCCTAACCATGTTTATTAAAATCATGTCTATGTTTTCCGACATCAATCGTGTACTTTGTGCTCCACCTTCGTTGGTCCTCTTTTTTTCTTTTTTATCTGTTTAAGGTAACGGTTTAGTGAGGTTATTTTCTAATTTAGGAAAACTTTTCCTCCTCTAACTTCGAGTTTTTAGGAATACTTTTTTCATTCTCTTAAGTTCTCTCTCTCTCTCTCTCTCTGTTTTATACTTTCTCTTTTAAGTTTCAAGTAATGGCCCTTCAACATGACCACCTCCTTTTTCCAACTTTTTTTTTTACTAATTTTGTCTCCTCATTGCAATAAAATAAAATTATTCTAAGCCTTTTGATATAAAGCTATCCATCTTTATATTTTGTTTTGTTTCTACACAAGATAAGAAACTTACAAAATGTTTTATTCCAAGCCTTTTGATCTGACAATATTATTTATTTTTTACAAACTATAAAGCGAAAATCTTTGGAACTAGAACTTTTAAACAGAAAGCAAAGCTTAAGGAGGCAAAAATCTCATTAATCATTAGACTAGGCTAGAGAAAGGATAAAGATGGTGAAGATAGGTTAGATCAGGTCGAGTCATGACTGTTTATACTATGAGTGGGCTTCAGGTCACACTTGAAACTTAATAAAATTCAAGCTTGGGCTTAGGTCCCATAATCCAAGCTTGATCGAATTTTGGGTCGGACTCGAGCCACATCCCAAAAGTGTTCAATCAGGATGGCCTATAATAGGCCCAACCATCCCATTTGTCATCCTTAATCAAAATAAAAATAAATAGGTCTTTTATGTTTGACTTTTAAGTTTTAGTTTTTATGTTTTGAAAATTATTTTTTTACTCTTATGATATTATTTAACTAACATACAATATCCTTCATCATATTTTGTCAATCTATTATTTATATTTTTACTTAAAACAACATAGTATAAAATTGTCATTTTCAAGGTATAAATGGATGAAAAATTAACATAATATGACAAAAAGATTCTATAATAGTTGAAAAATGATATAAAGTAATAAATAAAATTTTTTTAAAAATAAAATTGAAATATAAAAGATCAAATTATATATAAAAATTCAATGCAATTAATTCAAAAAAAGTGACATTGTTATTTTAATTTATGTAATTAGAATGAAGTAGCTCTATGGATATTAATTATATTTAACATATAAAATCAAATATTTTCATGAAACATATTAATAATTTATGAAAAAAAGTATCATTATGACAACTAGTTCATTTATATGAATATCTTTTTTAAAATATCATTAAATCATTAAGTATTTTGTAACAACACATAATAAATTTCAAAATTGATAGAATTATTTACATTAATATATGCAATAAACATTGAAAATTTTATTTTGAAGGCTGTATAGAAATATTAAAAATTAGTTATTGCATAATAAATTTCAAAATTGATAGAATTATTTACATTAATATATGCAATAAACTTTGAAAATTTATTTTGAAGGCTGTATAGAAATATTAAAATTAGTTATTGTATTAATTTGAAGAATATATAAAAAATTATTAAAAATATTTATTATAGCTTGAGGAAAATATCCTTCATTCTTTTAAGAAATTAAAACAATTTTATTAACTAAAATAATTTAAGTTATGACTAAAATAACCTTTAACAGTATATTTATGTGAAAGTAAAGTTTATAGATAATATAACCTTTCAATATACAAATTTATTGAAGAAAAGATACAATTAATTCAAAATCTTATCAACTCTATATAAATTTGGAAGTAAAATGGGTTCTCTCACTACATTTCTCTCTTCCTTCTCCCTACTCTACCATGAATCTTCTTCCTCCTCTAATCTTTCCTTTCTTGTTCTTCCTTTGGCACTCTCTGCTTTCTTTTACTACCTATTTTCTTTGATATCCCACCCAAATTACCTAACACATGGGATTGACATTTTACCATTTTGGCTCCACCCTTCTGTTAGAGAGTGAGGAGTTCCCTTGTCTCTCAACATCCCAGTAAACACCTACCTAGACACCTCATAAACTAACTTGGAGCTGAGTAGTGGGAGACCTAGACACAATTAGGAAGTTTTATTGTGTAGATGGTGCAAAGGATGGCCTCGTATCTCCTCTAACAGTTATTCTTCTTAAGGGAGCAAGTGAGTGGAAAATTTCGTTGGTTGGGTATTTTCTTGAGAAAAGAATTATGCTCCTAGTTGTTCAAAATTGGGCATACACTAATTGGAAGAAGTTAGGTCTTCAATACACACTTATAACCTTCTCCTTAGAGGAAAGTACAGGTAAGGTACTAGATATAGGGCCCTGGCACATTTAAGGTAAGCCATTGTTTTTACAGAAATGGGAATTAGGATTCAAGTTAGATAGAAATGAGATTAAATCCATTCCAATTTGAGTTAGCATGCATAAAATCTCTCTTGAATATTGGTCATTTGAGGGCTTGAGTTATTTATTTAGCTATATTGGAACTCCCTTGGCTATGGATGATAACACTGCTAATATAAAAAGAGTTGGCCATACTCATATGTATATTGAAGTGGAGCATAAGCAGAGCATGCCAAATATTATTCCTATCATGAAGTTTAATTCTGGAGGAGAGTTAGTGGGAGAAAAAATTGTGTTATCCTACCTATTGAAGCCATACATGAACCTTGGTACCAAAGTGTGGATCCTTAAGAGGAATGTTAATGAGATAGTTATTGAAAGTAAACAAAAGTGCACCCGAAACAAAGGTAGCAGGTTATGAAGTGGGAAATATAGTAGTTAAAAAAAAACTCAGTCTGCTAATTTGGGAAAACATCAAATGGTCTCATGGCAGTATCTAAGGTGGGAATAATTCAGATTATACAGTTTGTTGAATTAACTGATAAAAAAGAAAATTAACAATAGGGTATTGCTAAAACCCAACAGAATAATGTGGAAGACATTATGTAAGAGGTTACATCTCAAATTCAATAGCAAAAGGCCGAAATAATAATGAATGGAAATAATAATCAAGAAACCAGTCATGAGGTAACCCAACTTAAGAATGTTGACAAATTAGCTACCCCAAAAGATATAAATATTATTATTGACTAGAGCGGCAGTGAAACTAGTATTTAGTAGGAAGATTGGCAAGAAACGGGAACTAAAAGTAGAAAAATCAGGAGAAGGACTAAGTCCTCTAAAAAATGATATCTTACATAATATGAAATGTTAGGGGACTAAATTGTCCCAATAACAACTAGCCTTAAAGGATTGTCTTCATGCTAGACAGTTGTGTTTTGTTGGTTTGGTGGAAACCAAGACCACAGAGGAAGTGTTTCTAAATAGGATGAAGTTTATTATAGTAGATTGGCAAACCTTTAGCAATCATTTTGAGCATCCCATGGAAGGATTATTGTCGCAATAGATCCAACTTACCTTATTCTTTCTAACTTATACTAGACTGATTGACTATTGCATTGTTAACTTATGTTAAAGTCACTAGGTATTCCTATAGCTATAATTGTGGTTTATGTTGCTAATTGGGAATCCTAAAAGGTTAGCTTGTGGAAAGACCTATAAGATAATGATCTAAACATATCAATCCTATGGATGGTGACAGGGGATTTCAACTGCTCATTATCTTATTTTGAAGCCTTAGGACTAGGATGGTCAAATACGTGGATACTAAAGAATTGACCTCATTAGCTTCTTCTTTGGGACTTGTATTAAGGGTCTATATTTATATGGAACAATCATTAGAAGGGTAATAGAAATGTCCAAAGAAAGCTAGATAGGTGCTTAGTGAATAATAGTTGGATTACTCAAGTAACCAAAAGTTATGTAATGTTTGAGAAACCTCTATTTTTTGATCGTACTCTTATTCAAATATGCATCAATGACATTTATTTTAAATGATGATCACCTTTTAAGTTCTTCAACTCCCTACTGAAGTACTCTCAACTTGATTCAATTATTTCCAATGCTATTGGTATGACTGTGCAGGGTTTTAAAACTTTCCAGTGTGTTCAAATGCTGAAATATATTAAATTTGAATGCATTAAGCTTGCTAAGATTAATACAAATCCTTTAAAATTTAGTAAAGAATAGGCCCTTAAGAATCCATCTTTAACCCAGAAGCTTTTGGCTGAGGATCCAACTAGTTCCTCACTTTTAAAGGTAGAGAAATCTAAACTGTGTAGTTACTTGCAAATCATTAAGGAATATCGAGAGCAATGGAACAAAAGTGTAGAATTCAATGGTTTCATAAAGGTGATAAAAATTCCAAATAATTTTTATTGTGATTGAACATAGGAGAAAGATAAGTAGGATAGTTTGTCTTGATGATGAGAACAGTATTGGTCAAGAGGAACTCCAACGAGTGGCCAGAAGTAACTTTCACACAATAAATGGGGTATCTACTCACACTGTAAGCCTTCCTAGCTATCTAATTAGTTGAATGGTTGGGTCCATCAAATAGGAACAAGAATCTGCACTACTCAGGGAAGTCACAGGTGTATAAATAAAAGAGTTGTTATTATCATTTCATCTAGATAAGTCTCCTGGGCTAAATGGCTTTAACGTCAGGTTCTTTTAAGAGAAATGGAACCTGTTACAAGTACTAGTTGTTAAAGCAGTCAAAGATTTCTTCAGTAGTGGTAGGTTACTCAATGAAATCAATGAGACTTTTCTAACTTTGGTACCAAAAGTCCCTAATCCAAAGAAGTTAAATGACTATATACCAATATCATGCTACAATATGCTATATAAGATTATTTTTAAGATCCTTTCCAATAGATTGAGAAATACTCTACCTAGTATTATTAACCATAGTTAGGGTGCATATATTCTAGGGAGAAGTGTGGGTGACAATATAATGATGGCTTAATAATTATTCAAAGACTATACTCATAAGCAACATGTTCAAAGTTGTGATCTCAAATATATTTCACTAAGGCGTATAACACAATTGACTGGGGTTTTATTATCAATGCTCTTCCATGATTTTGGCTATCCTAGCAAGTTCAATAGCTGGATCTATTCTTACTTATCAATAGTTTCTTATTCAATGCGAATCAATGGGGAACCTACGCATCATTATTATGGAGCTAAGGGAATTAAGGAGGGAGACCCTCTTTATCCCTACATATTCACTATTTCTATGGAATTTCTTTAGAGATTGACATAAATATATATTGATAAAAGCTTAAATTTCAAATATCATTCTTATTGTGATGAGTTCAATATCACTAAAATTTATTTTGTAGATGATCTACTTATGTTATGTGCTAGTGACTTTACTTTAATTGAGGTAATCTTAACCTCTTTACAGAGATTCCAAGATATATTGGTTCTAAGTATTAAAGAATTAGGCTTTAGGTCAGGTTTAGGATTGGATTTCATGATCTAGCTCAATTTGGAGCCTGACCATGTTTATTAAAATCATGTCTATAGTCCTAGTGTGCTATCTGGCATCGCTCGTGTACTTCGTGCTCCACCTTTATTGATTCTCTCTTTTTCTTTTTTTATTGTTTAAGATAATGATGTAGTGAGATTTTTTTATTTAGGAAAACTTTTCCTCCTCTACCTCCGAGTTTTTTAGGAATACTTTTCCTCCTTTACCTCTAACCATGCATTTCATTTTTTTAATTTCTCTCTCTCTCAATTTTATACGTTCTCTTTTAAGTTTCAAGTAATGTCCCTTTGACTTGACCACCACACTTTTCCAACTTTACTTTTCTATTTTTATGTTTTTTTTTATATTTTTGTCTCCATACTATAATAAATAAAATTATTTTAAGCTTTTTGATATAAAGCCAACCATCTTTATATTTTTTTGTTTCTACACAAGATTAAAAACTTACAAGATGTTTTATTTTAAGCCTTTTGGTCTGACAATAGTATTTAATTATTACAAATTAACGAGTGAAAATTTTTGGAACTGGAACTCTTAAACAGAAAGCAAAGCTTAAGGAGGAAAAAATCTCATCAATCTTTAGACTTGACTAAAGAAGGGATGAAGATGGGTTAGATTAAGATGAGTCATGGCAGTTTCGACTATGAGTGGGCGTAAGGTCACTTAACACTTGATTGAATTAAAGCTTGGGCTTAGGTCCCATAATCCAAGCTTGATCGAATTTTGGGTTAGACTCGAGCCACAACCCAAAAGTGTTCAGTCAGGTTGGTCTATAATAGGCCCAACCATCTCATTTGTCATCCTTAACTATAATAAAAATAAATATATTTTTATGTTTGATTTTTTTGTTTTTATGTTTTGAAAATTATTTTTACTCATATGATATTATTTAACTAATATACAATATCCTTCATCATATTTTTGTTAATCTTTTATTTATATTTGTACTCAAAACAACATAGTATAAAATTATTGTTTTGAAGGTATAAATGGATGAAAAATTAACATAATAAGACCAAAAAGATTTTATAATAGTTGAATAATATTATAAAGTAATAAATAATAATTTTTAAAATAAAAATAGAAATGAAAAAGATCAAATTATATAAAAATTCAATGCAATTAATGCAAGAAAAGTGACATTGTTATTTTAATTGTATGTAATTAGAATGAAGTAGCTCTATGACTTAAGAATTATTCAATGACTATACTTATAAGGAACATGTTCAAAGTTGCACTCTCAAAGTATATTTCACTAAGGCATATAATACAGTTGACTAGGGTTTCATTATCAATGCTCTCTATGCTTCTGGCTATCCTAGCAAGTTCAATAGCCAGACCTATTCTTGTATATCAATAGTTTCTTATTCAGTGTTAATAAATAGGGAAACTACGCATCTTATCATGGAGCTAAAGGAATTAGGTAAGGAGATCTCCTTTCTCCTTACGTATTCACTATTGCTATTGAAGTTCTTTAGAGATTGACATAGCTATATATTAATAAAAGCTTAAATTTTAAATATCATTATCATTTTCGTGTGCTCAACATCACTCAACTTTATTTTGTAGATGATCTACTCATGTTATGCGCTAATAACTCTACTTTAGTTGAGGTAATCTTAACCTCTTTGTAGAGATTCCAAGATGTATTGGTTCTAAAGTTTAACCATCAAAAGAGTTCTTCTTACCTTTATGAGCAAAGTCCAGTGGACAACTATAGGGTGATCATTCAAGCAGGGCTTTCAATACAATAGTTGCCTTTTAACTACTTAGGTGTCCCAATCTCCATAAAGAAGCTAAAGGAAGTTGAATACAAACCTCTATTGGACAAAGTTCATAAAAGAATCACTACCTGGAGCAATATATTTCTATCTTATAGAGGTATGCTATAGCTAGTTATATCCCTTTTCAATAATTTACTCATCTATTGGCTAGCAAATCTAGGAATACCTATAGGAGTGTTAAAAAAGATTGACATAAATATATGAGACTTCATATGGCGTGGAAAACATTTCAATGGTAAAAAGAATTCCAAGTTCAAATGGAGTGTCATTTATTTACCCAAAGAATATGGTGGATTAGGTATCAGATTAGTTAGTATAACGAGCAAGGTATTGTTAGTTAAAAATCTATGGAGGATTTGCTATGGTAAGTAGAGTCTCTAGGTGAAATGGGTGCATATGTTTTATATTAAATGATAGTCGGTTTTTGGCTAAACTAGTTGGAAGGATATTTGGGCTTGAAATATTCAATTTTTGTGTGTATCTGCTTATTTCATATCTCTCTAGAATTGTTTCAATTCTTAATCAAAGCTTGATGAACTAGAATTTTGTTAACAGGATAGAGGCATTCTTTCAAAACCCTGTTGACCCAAACACAAACCCCATAAACACCTATCCATTGCTACCCCCTTGAGCCATAATTTTTGAGCACATGCACACATCTTCTTATGGTGTCAATAGTTTATTTCGTATTTTCTTCAAGTTATCTGAAGAAATTAGTTATAAAAAAAAGAGAGAAAAAAAAGCCAATGAAAAAAAAGATGAAAAGAAAGAAATATCAAAAAGAAAAAAATACGTTCTTAAAAGAACATAAATAAAAAAGGGGGTTAAGAGATAAATTATGTTGTCATTTGTGTAAATATTATCTTACTATTGACATCTATTCCATAATTGTGGTGCATGTACTCATTTTTTTTCTTCTTTCATCCATTCCATCCATTTCATCTAGCCTTCCGTGCATTATAACCTTGAAAAATCCTCTTGATTTTCGAGATTATATTTCTTGTAGCGGAGAGGTAGAATTACCACAAGCTTATGGTAGAGAATGGACTAAGCAGATTTTAGAGTGAAATTATCCCAACAACAAGTGAGATGAGAGCAAACACCTTACCTTAAGTGAATGCTCAATCTCTTGGAATAAATTCTTATAGTGTTTACTTTCTTAGTACTCTTTCAGTTTGCTTTCATTGATTTCTAAGAAAATGATTTTTGTCAATTTCCTACTTTTATTTTAAGCATGGTCGAAAAATTACTTTTGCACTTGTGTCTCTTTGACTCTTATAAACTTTGTCTAGGAGTACAAAGGTCTAAGTGTGGGGGAATTTAATTGAGCCTAAGTTTATTATATAAATTAGCGACATTTTGATGACTTTTACTATACTTTTCGACTCATATTTCTAGATTTTATGCTTAAATTGACTCTTGAGTGTGTACCTTTATATTATGTAGTTTGAGAGTAAAAATTGTTACAAATCAGTATTGAATGCACTAGTTAATTGTCTGAGAACAATTGATACTGCAAACTACCATTGTTCATTGTAGGAGACTCAAGGAGAAGGGACTCAAGAAGAAGAAG
>JANSVA010010183.1:0-15835 GCA_025504915.1 Erythroxylum reticulatum | reverse complement strand
AAGGTTTTTCCACGGTGAGGAGATATGTCGTCACAGAAAACCTTTCTCGAAAGATTTTATTAACTCAGCTTCTAGTTTTACCATGGCGCAAACACATCCCTTCACCGCGGTGAACTTTATCCAAAGAGTTTCTACATGAATTCTTCATACTTCACTGCAGCGAACTTTCCTGTTGCCCTGTTGACTTGTTGACTTATCATCTTCAGCCTTCACTCCTTGGCTCTACTTCTTGAGTCTCCTACAATAATCAAATGGTAGCTTGCAGTATCAATTGTTCTAATAAAAATTAATTTAGTGCAATTACTAATTATTTGTGAAAATTTTACTCTCAAACTACGTAAAGTAAAGGCAAGCACTCAAGAGTCAAATTAAGCATAAAATCTGAAAATAAGAACCAAGAAGTGTAATAAAAACCATAAAAAATGTCACCAATTTATATAAGAAACTTGAGTTCAATCAACACTATATTTACATAACTCCAACAAAGTCATCCTTCAGATACACTGGCATGGAAATATTTTAATGACACCCATCTTGATTTTGTAGCTAAAAGTCAAAATGTAAGGTTAGGATTATCGACAGATGGATTCCAACCTTTTGGTCAATCTGACCAGCAATATTCATCATGGCCAATCATAATAACTCCTTATATGTTGAAATTTCATCTGGAGAGGAGGACGAGGGCCAAAGATCTGAAGAGGAGCCGGATTTTGATTCTTATCCTTTAGAAAATGAAGATGATTGTAATTTATAATTAGGTTATGATAGCAATTAATTTGTGTTTGTATTTGAATATTTTATTCAACAAAGAAGATCATTTCAAACTTTTCAATATATTGTGTCAAATATTTAATTCAAATTCTTAATCAAGAAATGTCGACATGGCGCCTGGTTCCAGATGGTAGTAGTTCATTCCATTAAGAGGAATGTGGCAAAATTGTCCCTGTCAAAGGAATAAACAATGCAACAAAAATATCCACTTCTTTCAGGCGTAAAATATCATCTGAACAACGTCACTTTCCTTATTATGTACATCTCTTTTTTTTTATGAAGCTATTATATATATTCACATTTGATGGTATATACTATATGTTGTTTTAAGCTTGTTTAAATCTCGAAGATGACATGTATGCCAATGGAGGCAGGAGCAATGTCACAACGGTCGATAAAGGATTAGGGAAATTGGTTGCTTTGGAAAAGTTAGCAATTCCATAGAGCTTGTCTAGACATTCACATACGTATGAGTTTTCAGGATAGGTTTGTTTAATAAGTATTTAATCTGACAATATGTAAGTTTTATACTAATTGTGTTATAGGTAAACTGTTTCGTACCGTTTCATCTACAAGTTTGGCAATAACAAAAGTGTTGTTACAAAAAGGTGTCAAAACTTTACACGTGAGGGATGAACTTTCATTGTTTCCATTGGTGCATTCGAACATGCTAGGACCCTTCTCGAGAATCCAGCCATCAAGGATTCATTTACCTTTACCGAATCTCATGTCACTTGGAATTCAAAAAAATAATTATATCATTGTGATTTATCTCTGCAATACATTAGATTCAGCTTTAAACTAATTATATTATTGTTCTATGATTGTAATAAGGATTGTCATAATTGAATTCAAAGTTTGTACTTCAATATGATATTCAACAAATCTCCTTATTTCCTTTTATATATATTATATAAAATATTGGATTCAAATTAAAATTCTTATATTTCGACAAAATTCAATAAACAATGAATTTCAGGTAGAAATATGCCACCGAAGAGATGTGATGTAATACGACCCAGGCTCAGAGGCATGTTCGGAGGTACCTACAGTGAGGGTGGACCATCATAATCTCCAATTGCAACTGAATCACCACCTCCACCTCTAGGGCCTACAGTGGCAGATGAAGCATCACCTACTGCTCCTGATGCTTCACCATCCACCACTCATACATCATCCACTACCCCTATATCGGATGAAGGAGATGAATGCTAGCCTGGAGCTGAGGGACCTGATAGAAGAAAGTATATCAGAATAGTCAATAATCTGTAAGTGAAATCGCATGAAACACTATATATGATTATAATTAAGTTATAGGTTTAAATTTTTGCAAATGGTATAAAATTATTTGCTCTTATATTAGGTTGATTTTGTCTGGACCGTGTTTGAGAAATATGACATCTACATTTAAGGAGAGGATTAATCCTGAAAGTTATGTATGGAAGAAGATCTCTCATACCATAAAGGCATTTTACTTTCAGGAGTTTGAGGTACAACATGCAAATAATTTTCTTTTTCCATTTATTTGTATATATTAATTAGATAAATATTATTAGATTATAAGTTATGGATTTTTTTATTTTTAATTTAGAACAATTTTATTAGAATTATGGTATCGATGGGGTCATACATAAAGTATGGGAAAGGCGAGCTCGTAGATGTTATTGTGACTTTATTGGTGCAATACACAAAGCGAGTGTACGACTGCCTTATATTTCTGAGGGCATATGGAGTCGTTAGTAGGAGTATTGGACATTACCTGAGGTAATGTTCATCTTAGGGCATAACTCAACCAACAGACGTGGAGGCCTAAAGGGAGACATTCTTCCCGTACATACGAGAGGATCAATTACCCATCACAACCATGCAGAGAAACTTGTAAGTATCTAAATTTTACACTTATATTCTAATTTTTTACTTTGTTGTATTTCAATTTAAATTGATGTGTGAATATTGGAATGAAAATATGTGTATTATGGATAATGATCATGGTATAAATGTCTGGTGCCATATATGGCTGTGTTGAATTATTTTCTTTATTCAACAGGGAGTAATATCATAAAAATAGAGGAGACGCTGCCAAAATTTTTATAAATTCTAGTTTAACTTAGGACATTTTATTGTTATGCAAGAAAAGTCTATGGGTATAAGGCCTACACCCTATCAGTTGTTTTTGCATACTCACACTAAGAAGCATGACAGTATGACATTCATCAACAGTCGATGTTGAGAACTGAATGTACGTGAAATTTATGCTTTAATATTCATTCTTAATAATTATCACTTACTAATATAAGCATTACTTCTTAATAGGACCAAATACAAGAAACCATTCAGCGACAGTCTCAGGGAGAACAAGATGTTTATGAGAGTCAGGCATATTTTGATGTAGTGGGTGGTAGGGACAGTCGTGGAAGGATCTTCAGGTTAGATTCATTTATGAACACATGTTATTTGCACTCCTCTACGTCCAGTCAGCAGCATCAAGTAGACGGCTGACAATGGAACATATCCATCAGCTTGAGAGCACAGTGCAGACATTGACAAGTCAGTTGTTACAGATGATGGAGTACATAACTAAGCTCCAAGATGACATAGAGCAGTTAAAAGGGAGGGCTAGAGACTCAGACCATCCGTGGTCACTAAGACAATAGGATTGTTGTAGTCATTTGGTTTGAATTTATGTACATTTTAATGTTTTTATTATCAATGAAGAAAATTTTAACTTTATATGATCAATAAACTTTCTGTTTAAACAAATTAAATTTATAAACAAATCAAAAAATTATGCACAGATAATTCATAACTATTGAAATTATGCATTAATCATAAGATTATGAAATAAAATTTAATGTCAAAATTTTAAAAAAGAAAAATTAATACCTTTATGGTAGATTCACCGACAAACTATTAGTTTTCATCGACATAATTAGTCATATTTACCAACGGTTTATCATAAATCATCGCAAAAAGGCAACATATTTATGATACTCATCAACAAATTTTTAGTTTCCGTCGATAAAGTGAGTGATATTAACCGACGGCTAATGATCCACCGTTAAAAAAATGCACATATTCATGTTAAACTCACTGATGGAATTTTAATTCACCGTCGGTATATTGAGTCATATTTACCAATGGTTTGTCATCAACCATTGGAAAAGTTTAACATTTTTACTGTAGAATCATATATAGATTCACATAACCGTCTGTATATTTAACGACGGTAACAATTTTTACCATCGGTAAATATACTGACGGGAAGTGTATTTTCTCTGTATATTTTTTTAACGGTTACGAAGTTCCTTCGGAAAATTTACCGACTGTCAATTTTACGATGCATTTGGCTGTTGGTGAATTCTGTCACTAAATTTTATTACCAACGGTATATTAACATTTTTCATCGGTAATTTTCGTTGCTAAACAACCTTTTTCTTATAGTGTACAGTATACATAAACATGATAAGGAATGTTTTTGCAACAAATTAAGGAAGTTGGATTTAAAAGTTTTAAGTTCTTCAACTAATTTCTAATATAGCAGCACATTAATGCAAAGATACACATGCTTCAATGGATTATTAAGATGTTAGAGTTTTAGCCAGTACAATTGTAGACTACCCACAAAGCTTAATATCATTGATAGCCTTGACAACTTAGAACCACATCACTCCCCGGCACTAGAAAAGCTCTCAAAAATTACCTGGAATATAATTTATTCACGAAGAATTAAGGAAAAAAGGAAGTTGCAAATCCACTAAAATGCATCCTAATTATAATAGCTTATGGAGTTAAAGAAAGATCTTATTAGCAAGGGATAAAATAGGGAACCAATTCAGATTTAGGATAGGGAATGGGGATTCTAGACCTGATTGTTTGGAATGGATGGTTAGCCCTTCAAAATAGTATACCAATAGCTCAGCATACAATTTCTTGAGACCCCCGATTCAAAAGGTTTCTTGACACAACCTGGTTTGGTGTAAAAGTAATAGCCCCAGGTGTTCTTCATATTATGGCTAGCTTTTCTTTAAAAATTGCAAACACAGGATAAACTCCTCTACCTTCACGTACCAAATCATTGTTCCCTGTGTAATTCGGATAATGAGACCACAAAAAATTTGTTCTTTCAATGTTCTTTCTCTAAAGCAGTGTGGGTAAATTGCCTTAATCACTTTCAAATACATCTTCCCCATTTGATAAACCTTCACTCCATTCCAAATTAGTTCAACCAACCAGTAAATACCTAAAACTGTGACACCAACCTTTTCATCATTCTCCTTTCTGTTACTGTCTATAACATGTGGAGTAAAAGGAATGCTCGAACCTTCAAAGATGAAGCCTTAGATGTGGGGCGCCTAAACGCTAAAGCGTTTTTAGAAAAAGTTATTGAACAGCTTCACTCAAACACCGAGAGAAGGTAAGTATGGGAGTGTTTATTCTCTAACAATTTCTCTACAGGTTTTTATTTTAGGTTGAACAAGGGTGAGTATCAACTCCCCCTTCACTATAAAAGCAAAGGGGAAATTAACTCCAAGGAAATGCTTGTTCGAATCAGTATAGGCAGCATGGACTGGACAATCAATGGCACTCCCTCTGTAGCATCAACTAGCCTTAATATATGGAGGGTGACCAAAAGAATCAAAATTGCTCCTATCAATGAGGATATGCGAGAGGTGGACAAACTTAATAGCAAATAAAGAAATGAAAACGACATAGGTCATCTTAAATGGTTTTGGCTGTCAGATTAGTCTATGTTTTACTAATGTTGCTTGATTTGCTGTTGGCATACTGGTATTAATAGATTGATATTTTAGCTCTGAAAGATCACTTGGTAGGAAGGTAGTATAAATCTAGCGTGATGGCTTGTTCGTTGTAAGGAATTAAGATGTTAGATCCAGTAAACCCTGTTGGTAGGAATCTCTAGCTATGTACATAACATTATATTATTTGCATAAAATTTCTTGTGATTTATCCAAAAAAAATCAATTCATATACCTTTAGACAAATGATCTCTGAAAGTTTAGAAGAGTTTTGACATTTACATAACCATTGGGACAAAAAAAAAGCACCAATCCAGTTTTACATGACTTCGTGTGCTTGCAATTCCACGCAAAATCATGTGTTACTACATCGTCTTGACTCTAAACTACCCTTTTATTCTCTAACGCTGATTTGACCGTGCCAACGCGAAAAAAAGCCCGAGTTGCATTCTAAACCCCCCCAAGCTGTTCAGCAATATTTACAGACAGAGATGGTCATAAAATATGTAGCCCCCGCAGAGTAATATTGAATAAAAGCTTCATATGAAGAGGATTTTACATATGTTGAATCTCTAATATACATAAGATAATTTATGTAACTGAATAATCTCTACTTCTCTCCCTCTGCATACGCCTCCAAAACTGAAGATAAGTGACCTGCAGTTTGAGACCCTTGGGAGGCAATAACCATTGAAGCATGTGGGTCTGCGGGAAGGTTGTGATCTTTCGATCTGGATTGTTTTGATGATGATCCCTTGGACTTTCTTACACGAGAATGTTTTGGAATGGAGGGTTGGTCAGTTGCAGGAGACTCACCACCGCCACCAGCACTCGAACTCTGGTGCCGTCTGCTCCTGGTGCTACCACCATCTCGGCTTCGCACACTACCCCAATCCCTGTTTGTAGAGTCCATTGAATTGTTTGAAGAACGATGTCGTCCAGACTGCTTTGGTGCATCGGAGCTTCTTTTAGTTGGAGATTCCGAGGGTGCATCACCAGCACTTGATGGACGTCGCGGCCTGTGTTTCTTCTTTCCAGTCTCACTCTGGCATGCATCTATTTATATATAGAGAGAAGCAACAACAGCCAAAAGTTATAATGCCACCACCATATCAAGCAAAATTCAATACATATCAAGCAAAGAAGCAATGTATATATATACCTTCCGACCGGGGATTCGATGAACGGTCGGCTTCGGCTTCTTCCGAGGAATTCAAAGGACCACTTGACATTTCAGTTTTATACTCGTTCATCTGCGTATCAGCTAATAAATATAGTTAACTATGTGGTGATAAAGGTCATATTTTTTGCTTTCAGATGCAACTTCAAAAAGAAAGAACATTACGTTCTTTGTTTCTCTCTTTTCTTTACTATACTTGCCATTTCTTCTCAACATCCCAACTGTTCATACTATCACTGGGAAGAAGACTTTGGTTTAACTCGGAAGAGATAGTGAAGTAGCTGAAAGGAAGGATATACATACCCAACTTGGCTTATTGGCATCGGGACCATCCATTCCAATGTGTGCAACATGCTTTACATCTGTGGGTAATCCAATTTCCAGTTCTTGTTCTTTCTCATCTGCCAAATTGGGGTTGTAATTGATCAAGTAACGCTCTATACACCATTTCTGTCTTTTGTCTCTATTTGTTATTAATAGCGTTAATCAATAGCAATACCTAGGAGTCTCAAAACGGTGTCTAGTTCCATAAGATAGTCCAGTCCAATTTATGTGCCAAAATGGCATTGAGATAGAATTGGAATTTTTCCCCCTTTTTTTTTTCTGCGATGTGGAAATTGTACTTACCAAATATTTGAGAGATGTATCTTAGACCTTTTAAGAGACCTTTCACTTTTGTTGACATTTTGAACAAACTAGACGACTACTTTCCCCTCCAAAAATTGCTCAATTTGCTGCTGGACGTTGGAATCACGCTTCTGAACTTGCAAACCAGGACCAAAAAATCTGCAATGGAAAAGACAAGCTTCAGAAGGATAAGCCTCAATTATATGTATGAAATGAATGCCCCCATCTGCTTTTCCTTATGGTTTAAAAAATAAACGGTATCCTGAAATTCTACACATTGAGTAGTTTTTATGTTTTCCTTCATCTCCTCAACTGAACAGAAAAAGATATTCCCTAATTTAAAATTTGATAGTGCTCATATGCGATCAAAGACGGAGACTGAAGGTTGTGTACACAAGAGCAGACCTTGTCAAGAATAAGATGACAAGATAAATCTTGTAATATCACTCTCAGATCAAACATTCTCCGTTAGGTTGATGTAGCAGGTGCTAATCCCTCCCTGTTCTATCGAACAAAACAGGAACAAGAAAACACGTGTATATGGCAAAACAAAAAAGAAAAAGAAAATTTTGAGAAGTTGTCTTACTGTTCTCCAATGTTTGTATGTTTGTTTGTTCAATTACAATCAAGAAAAGAAGAGGGAGACTGTTAGATGGAAAATCTCAAATATTTCCTAATTCTAACTATTCTTTTTCTTTTTTGTTTTCTTGGATGCATTGTAATCAAAACCAGTAGATGGCCTAATTTTCCGCCTAAACAATTCCCGTTGCCATATTTGGCATTTTTGGTTTGCAGAAAATGGCTCCTATGGCCCATACATCCATTTTATTCTTGGTCAATCTTTCTTCTTCCTCACTCCAAACGTACATTCTTCCAGTCTTGGAGCTGATTCACACAATTTAAACTTTATTATCTTGTGTTTTATCCATTTTAAGGTAAATTTATTTGAAGCCTTGTTTTATTTTGTTATCTTTAAAATATGTATAATCGTTTACTCAAAACAAGGAAGAATAAGTGGGTACCCTTAGATCACAAATAAAATTCCTATGCTTTAAGGTGCGTTAATACAAAATAACGAAGAACAAGTAGTGCCATTACATCATAAATTCCTATGTTTTAATATTGTCACTAAATTTTAAGATTGATCTTTAAGATTTGTTAGTTTATAAAATTATCAAAAGACGGCCTAACTAGATGGAGTCCCCACCTTTCTGTTCTCTGAATTTGTTAACCCAAGCATACTCATTGCCAGCATTGCAGTCCAACTGACCCTCACATCCATCTAAATCTCTAATCTTTCAATATATATATATATATGCTCCTTTTGCAGATATATGTGCGCTTTGATCCCTAATCATCTTCTTCTGCAAAAGGATAAATGTCTAAATTTGAAACTAAATACAGAAGAATGATGACCATGATTCTCTAAAAGTATTATTCTGTATGTAAATGCAAATTTTTCCTAAGATTATTGAACATACAAACCAAAATTTTCATATAATTTGTAATTACAAATTATATGAAAATTTTACTAATTCACTTTATAGTAATTTGGTTCTTGACAATGTTTTTCTTATTGACATTTTTAGAAAATGAAAAAATAAAATGTTGTTGGTCCTCGAAAAGAAAAGGTTTACTTTTTTACTTGTTATCATTTGATAGGGATCAAATATGTTAGTCTTCGAGATGATCATAAGAGAGGAGTATCCTGTTCCCACTAATGAACAAAAGCTCGATATATATTATGCAATGTATATATGCTCTTTTAACAAATGCCAAATATTCTTCTCACAACTCAATTTTAATTTATTTATACTTAAATAGTCATTTCACACACAAATTAAACATTTTTTTATTAAAAGGAAAAGTACAAGGCAAATTACAAGACAAATCTGGGGATGCTAATCTCAGCCATATCCTCTAGTAGGATTGAAAAGCACCCTATAGGTGCAGTAATAAAAGTGGTAACCTCTAGTTCAAAATTTACAAAAATATTGGCGAGCCAATCGACACACCTATTTCCCTCCCTATGAGTATGTCGAGGTAGAACTACCCAGTTGCAAGCGAATAGCTCGTTAATGCCCATGATGATAGCATTAAGCAATGTTGATCGTTTAGTAGGGTCAGACAGGATGTTCATCACCACTAAGGAATCCAGTTCTAATTACACTCTTCGATATCCAACATCCTAAGCCAGATTCAATCTAGTAAAAACTCCCCACAGTTCAGTGGAATAAGAGGAACACCAATCGAGGTTCTACACAAAGCCTCCAAGCCAAACGCCTAAGCTATCATGAATAAGGCCACCCGTTGTGGCTAAAGAGGGTGAGCTTTTTCATGCCCTGTCGGTATTTAATTTTACCCACCCTTGGGTAGTTTTGCGCCAACCAATAAGTAGCTCACATCGAGGTCTATGGCCAAGAGAAGCTTTGCCTTGCCAAACCGCAGCTTTGTGAATCCGATGGACATATTCCAGAACAAGATAAGCAAGAGAAGCCGGCCAGGAGAATTGAGCATCCAAGAGGGCCATATTCCTTTAAAACCATAGAAACCAACACGTGATACCAAAGATAATTGACCAATCAAGGCCAAACACCTTCTAAAGCTTCTGAAGATTCAGATCGAGCCAATCATTAGTATTTAAGGTAAAAAAGTCAGGAGAGACAACTTCCAGAGGGAAAGTAAGCCACAGATTACGCACTCTGGGGCAATCTCGCACAACATGTAAAGAAGACTTTTCTGTTTGGCAATGATAGCACTCAACATTAGTAGTAAAATGTTGGTGAAAACGTCTTTGATTAGAGAGCAATCGATCTTGTGTGAGGATCCAAAGAAATGAGTTGATTCGTTGAGGGTCGTCCCACTTCCATATTGTCTTCCAAAAGCCACCAGAATAATAGTTAGCATGCTCTATAATCATAGAGTACGTCGACGCAGTAATGAAATGCCCAATGCCCGATATTCCCGAGATCAATTTATCAGGGCCTAGGTAAGGCTTAGGAGTAAAAATGCCTACGATGTACATGCAAATAGAAGAAGGTAGCAGAGATTGGAACTCATATCAACGTAGTGTTGAAATCTCATATCAAGGGCTGAAGGGGGGATGGGAACATTTGCGTAGGAAATTAGAGGGCCCAAATCCTCAACCCAAGGATCCAACCAAAAGTGAGCCATGGAGCCATCACAGATCAACCATTTCATTCCTTGAATCACGTTGTGCCAAATAACTTTGATGCTTACTACAAGAGTTAAGATATTTAGTGACAATTTTTGTGTGACTAACTATTGTTTTATCACAAATACGAGGTTTTTTATGACAAGACAATTGATTGACACTATTGTTTGGATTAACTATAACGATTTATTTTTTTGTTAATAATACAATAGTAATTGTGACAATTTATTATCTTTCACAATTAAGTTGTCACTATTAATATATTAATAGTGACAACTTTTTTTATCACTAAGTTTTGTCATTAAAAGCCTATACAATTTGGCGCCAAAATAATTTTGATGGGAATAAATTATAATTGTGACAAAACGTATGTTAGTAACTAATACTTTCTATTTGTTGTGACAAAACATAGTTTGGTCACTAATTTCTTTTTGTTATGAAACGATTAATCGTCACACAATATTTTACTAATTTTGATGAAAAATTTTGTCAATAAATATTTAATTAATTAGTGTCTACTTTATATTATCACAATAACCAAATTATAACTACGGTGACAACTATTCGTAATTTAGTGTCAATTTTTTGTGAGTAACTATTTTTGTCATCACTCATACGATATTTTTTAGTGCTAAGACAGTTGATTGAGACTATTCTTTGGATTATCTGTGATTATTTATATTTTTGTCACTAATACAATGGTTGTAGAAATTTAGTATCTTTCACAATTAAATTGTCACTATTAATAAATTAATAGTGTTAAAATTTATTTTATGACTTAGTTTTGTCAATAAAAGCCTATAAAATTTGGCGCCAAAATAATATTGACAGGAATTAATTGCAATTGTGATAAAAACATATGTTGGTAACTAATATTTTCTATTTGTTGTGACAAAACATAGTTTGGTCACTAATATTTTTTCTTGTTGTGATGAAACAGTTTATCGTCACACAATATTTTACTTATTATGATGAAAACTTTTGTCAATAAATATTTAATTAATTAGTGTATATTTAATATTGTCACAATCACCAAACTATAACTATGGTCACTACTATTTGTAATTGAGTGACAATTTTTTTGTGCCTAAGTATTATTTCATCACAGATATGAGGTTCGGTGTGACAAAACAATTGATTGATACTATTATTTGAATTAAATGTGATGATTTATTTTTATGTCACTAATACAATGGAAATTGTGACAGTTTAGTACTTTCATAATTAAATTGTCACTATTAATATATTAATATTGTCAAATTTTCTTTTATCACTAAGCTTTGTTATTTAAAGCCTATGTACTTATTATGAAAAAAAATTGTCAATAAAAATTCAGATAGTGTGTACTTTCCTTTTTCATGAAGAAAATAATAAAAAAAGAAAGGGAGAGAGGTTGGTAAATTTCGAGATCACAAGTTTTAATTTTAGATTAATTAGGTTGTAAGCTTATGATTGCTTGAGTTGGGTAGAAGTTATTTTGTAATTTGTGAGAGTGTTCTTTTAAAAGTTCTTTTATCTTTGGCAGACTAAATTGAGTAGACGTAAATGTTAAGTATTATTTTAAATAGAAAGGAGAAAGAAGATTATATCGTATGAATGTGGGTATCTATTAGAAGATATTGCATTTTCTTAAGCTTAATAACAATTGACTAGCTGAATAAACAAAGAGAATGATTAATACGACATTAATTGTTAAGGTGATAGAGTCAATTAAAGGTCTTAAGTCTATTGTGAATAGCAAGTTAGAGGATGAAGTTATGAGTGAGGGATAGAATCGTATTTCTCTCATATGACACTGGATTTCTTATTCAAATGTGGAATCGGTAGTACTGAAATAACAAGTGAAATCACCTGTGCCACTTTTGTTGTTCTAACTATATTCTAGCTCATCTCATCCACACATTTATGTATGTCCCCTAAAATGGGTGCTTCACTCTGCCTATTATTATTTTTTGTAATAAAAAATCCAATTTATAATATAATTTTTAAATTTCTGCCTTTTTGTCATCTTTCATGGGTTCTTTCATTTGTTTAATTCTACTATTCATTGCTATTTAGTTTTGATTCTCTTCTATTTAATTATCATACTTTTAATTTTAGAAATTAAAAAAATTCATTAAAATAGATATATTACAAAGAAGTCTTGGACACGTGCGACTAAGCTGCTTACCACTAAACATCAAACACTACATTGTGAATGCTCTCCTTTTGATTCTTGAGTCTTCGAAATGTTACTCGAATCGGTGGGCGAGTAACACTTCGGGATGGCGATGAGGTGATGCTCTAGAGTCCGGGTTTGCAGTGTTCCAGGTGGCTTCTAGTTCTTCATTCAACTTCCAATCAACTCTTCTTGATAGGTAATCTACTCTCTCTCGGTCCTCATTTAGGGCTTTCTCTAAGAGTTTGCTTCTTATCCGAGGGACTCTTCGTGAGATTCCGGTATCTCCATGGGATTTTCGATCTTCTTCTATTCAATTGTACTCAATAGGTAATCTTGTCCTTCTTTGACAACTTTTAGAGATTAGGGTTTTTAAATCTCCAAGAATTTCTACAATTTTGGAGATGAATAGGGACTCTTTGTGGGCTTGACTCTTCGGTGACATTTGGAAGTGGAAGATGAGACCTCAGATTCTCAGTTGTACTCAACAGGTAAGAATCTCCCTCTCTATCATCTTTTCGAAATTAAGGTTTTGAATCTCTAAGCAAATTCTTCAATTCTAGAGATGGTAGGGGACTCTTTGTGAGCTTGACTCTCCGGTGACAGTCAGAAGAGGAAGATGAGTACTCACGTAAGTTCCTTTTTATGAATTAGTCTATTTCTTCTTCCTTTGATCTATTTTGTCGAAAACTGGAAATCTAATCTAATATCTCTGGACATGAATTAGCATTATCTCAGGAGGGTTACCTCACTTTTTGTGGTGGAATTTGGAGCAACTTTAGCATCGGTAAGAGTTTCTCTTAGACAAGTCTGTGAACCCTTTATTTGTTAATTTATTCAATTCAAATATTACTTGTGGATTTTGAACCATTGGGTTTAGAGAGGAGGTTAAAATCCTCCTCCTAAACCATTATTTTTTTTTTGAAAGATTCCTCCTAGACCATTGTTAATACTGCTGAAGCTTATCTTTCCTGCCTATCCCAAAAGTGTTCGTGGAATCGGAGAACATTTTTAATTGTGTGAAATGATGTGTCAACATTCATAGTAGATCTGCAAATTAAAGTTAGGAGGAGATGCATGTTTCCGTTTAGATAGAAATCATGAACAATGTGGCCAAGTTTCTCTAGAAATTTGGGACGTAGTAGTCCAAGTCTTTATCTCAATCATTGGTTTGCTGTTCATCATGGTTTATGGTATAACTCATGTCATACTATAGTTTTGAGATAATTTCTCAATTCCATAAAAGAGAAGAAAAAAAACACAAACATACCAATCACTTTCTTTCTATTTATATAGGAATGGATGCTCAGATGTTGAATCTTGAACAAATAGTCAATCAAGTATGTGATGCATCACACGCTGTATAGTGATCTAAGGGTGTAAGCGGATGATTGTTGATCTTTCCCTCATTTCATACTATAACCACTTATGTATGCGCAAAACTAAATCACAGTTAGGTATCCCATTATAAATAAATAGACTGGAATCTAGTTAGTAACAAGTCATTTCAATTTTCTCTTTTTCTCTCCCTATAAGCATTTATATAATATACAAAAGAAATTGTTTTAGACTTGTCTAATTACTGTTGCAAGCATTTTTATCATTGAAATGAGTGGCATTTTCTCTTAATTTTTGCATACAATCATTAGGTTCTACCTATATTTTACCTGCTAAATTGCTTGGTTCACCTGAATTTGCATTTATAATTGTTCATGATTAATTTGTACGAAATGCACTTGATTTTAGTTGTAAAGAACCACAACAGTCCAAGGCAAAACAAAAGGAGAAAATGTAACATTAAGAGCTGTCCAAAATGTTGTCGCAGTGGAAGCCAGCAAATGAAAGAAACGAGGTGACCATGCAGACATCTAGGGGAGGCTCAACAATATGCTACAAAGAAAAGAAAAAAAAACTCATCTACAATAAAAACGAAATTCACGCTACAATGGAGGCACAAAAATGACGCTACAGTAGAGAGGAGCTGAAGGCGTGAACAGTAAGGGAAACCCAACAGCTAGAGGAGCTCCAAAACGTGCATGAAGCCAAGGTAGAAAAGACACACCACGCATGCAGAGAAAGGGGGGACACCAGTGGAGGAAACCAACAAGATAGCTGAAAATGTTGAAACTGCCAGCATATCCTTCCAAAATAAGTAGCCTTCATACTTGACTCACACAAAAATACACTCTTTATCCACATGTTGACAGCTGGTTGGGTGGAGAATAAAATAAAGAACATGAAGCATCAATTGGAGGCTTGAAGCACGCAGGAATGCAGCTTGAGGACAAAAGAAAAACAAAACCACACTGACTCACCTAGAAAAGACACACGACGCATGCAGCATTAAGGGAGCAGATGAAGACACGTTGATCCAATGGAGGAGACGTGGAAGAAAGAAGAATGGCTGCAGCGGGAAAACTAATAAATAAGGGGGCTTAGGTGTGAATGAGGGCTGGAGTTTAGTCAAAACGATGAGAAAAAAAAAAGAGAAGTTAGCTTGAGGCGTGAACTTGTAAGAGGAGATTACGTTGGCAGCTAGTGAGTGAAAGAAAAACGATAAAACATGGAGATTAGAGAGAAGGAGGGACCAACGTTAGAGCTAAAAAGACCACCCAAGATCTCTGAACGTACACCATCAAGGAAGAAACAACGTTACACCAATAGGGGGGTTCTTGGAGAATAACGTGATAGCAAACCATAGGGGGGACTCCAGCACTTACCAACTCCACCAACATTACAGCTCAAAAGACCCACCACAAACCAATCAACCAACGCAGGGAGACACATGTTAACTGATTAGTTGAAGCATCCACGTTGAAACAGTGTAGGTGCATGAGAATTGAAGAAACTGGTGGCACTCAAACAACGAAGTAGCTGGCGTGATCAACCCTCCTCTGTTGGACAGCAATGTTGAGGACAACTTGAGATGAGACCTACCAACACAGGAGCTACAATGACGCATTAGGGGGGACGCAGAAATACAGAGGAGGAGATCTCAAAAACTCATTCTTTATTTTTTGTTGCCTCTTATGTTGATTGCTGACTGTGACTCCTGTGATTTTCATCCTATCATGATTGAGTAGTTTCCTTAAAGCTTCAAGGTTGGGCTGAAGCTTTTAGCTAATTTTTATGGATTAAATCTTGGTTGATTTATAAGTATGGATTTT
>JANSVA010010173.1:0-15835 GCA_025504915.1 Erythroxylum reticulatum | reverse complement strand
CATTAAAAAAAAAGTTTCAATATGGTTCATTGAAAGAAAAACAAAAGCAAAGCACTCAAAATAGTGCAAATTATGCTAAGTAGACAGTGGGATTAAAAATAGGCAAACAAATCAGTCCAAAAGCAAATCAGACAACAATCTCCACTTGTTCAATAATTTTGACATACTAAGCATTCAAATTAGGCTTTGAGGTATTCTAAAAGTTTGTTCCCTTATGTCTCTAATTTACATATCATCAAAGATCAGTCCATTTGGACTTCTAAGTCATGAGATAAGTACCAAACATCACAAGCTTCTCCAATATAGGGTAGCATCAGGTTACCATTTTCGATCTCAATTTTTGATGTCATAAAGTTATAATTAGATCCTAGTATCTCCTAGAGATTTTTATTTTTATGTATTAAGTTCCATTTCTAGTTAGAATCACCCAATTTGGAGTCTATAGGCTTAGTTATAGCCAAAAAAATAAGATTGGTTCGAGTGAACCGAGAACTTAAGATAGAATTTCATTAAACGTGACTCTCTCTTGTCATATTCAACCAATTCATGCAAAGTAATACCAAATCACCATTCCAGACCCAAATAAATCTATGTACACATTCAAATGTAGACAAATATAGAAATTAACTAAGTGGAGTCCCTAACCTTGAAATTTTCCAATTAGCTTTTCTTTTAGTACTCTTCCTTCTCTTCCCCTTTGGCTTTGCTTGATTCACCAACTAGAACATCAAAAACACATATCTCAATAACATATCTAACCTTATAATTCTAGCTTTTCATTAGCAAAGCAAGAAAGATGAAGATAAGAAGAAAAACCACAAAATTTACCTTGATTTTTACTTAAGATTAGCTTGATTTCTTATGCAAAATGATGTTATTAAGGAGATGGAATGGAAAAGAGATAAGAAGAGAAAATTCTATAGTTAAAAAACTCTATACATGTCCCTCTCTCCACTTCAAGAAGTTTCTAGTCTTAGACACATGTTTCAAATTTTATTGGTCCATATGTTGATTTTTGGCAAAATTGCACATTTGGTCCTTCTCCTTTCTTTAATTCCCACACTGGCATATAAAGTCATCAATTGGTTGCATTCTAGTCCATAAATCACATATAATTATTCATGTCCATGCCTAAATGAAGAAACTACCAATGACCCCTATCTTTTAAATTAATTACCATTATGTCCCTTAATATACTTAGATACACTTAATTCTTTATGTTCTCTTCTTAATACACCCTAGACATACTATAATATTTCTAGGGGATATATTGGGGCCTTACAGTAATTTAATCTTTTCGTCATACAATGTTTCGATTAAACATAAAGTATGAAATTAATGTCTACAATATTTTGAGTCTAATCATATTAGTTCTCCGTTATTAGTCATCGATTCAATTAATGACATTTGTAAACTATTTAAAAATTATCATTCTACCTTGGTCAAGGATTTCTTGAATCAACACTAATTGTGAACAATGGAACATTCTCCCTAATTATTTTAGAGTGATGAATCCTATCTTAATCACACAACTAGCTCTATATAGTTCATGTTATATCCAATGACTACTGATTGATCAACCTATGATTAAATAGGTCATAAGTAGTATTAAAACATAGCAATTCCTATACAAGATAACATTAGTGACCTCAAATCAAAGGATCACTTATATAATCATCATAATGAGAATCTCATAGACATACAAGTAATGTTACAAATGGATTTCTCATATTGAGTTTGTTTAATGAACTTGTTCTCTAATAAGCACTCACACGTTTGTTTAAGTATCTTTATAATTTAGCTTATGAGATGGACTACTTCCTTCATAAGGAAAAACATAACATATTCTAATCTTTTTGCATTTTATTAATGTTCAATGTTAATAGATACATAAATGCAATATAAATCTCATAATTATAATCTCATTATAATTTCATTTGCAATATACAATTATCTCATGGACTTTATCATATACATCTAAACATATATAAGATAAAGAATGTCTATAAATAAATTTTCACTAAACTACAACCGAAGCGATTAGTTATAGGGCACAAACTAACACTTAATCCATTTTAAGTCTTTTTTTTCTTAAACCAACCCTTTCAACTTTTGTTTATTAAGATTTTATTATCTCACAAATTTCATCAATACATTTAATTTAATTTCATTTTGAGAACTTACTATTAGGTCTTCTACACTTCAGAAATCATAGTGTTCTTACATCATATAAAACCAAAATTCACAATCGCAGTTCATTATGTAGATTATTTCATATATTTTATTTTTTCCATATCTTAAGTAAAACGTTTAAATAATCTTTTCTAAATTCATTTTTTATACCATGTTTAAAAGATTAGCGATACCTTATGTCAAAATAATTTATTTTCTTTCTTAATCAAAATTGAGTCAAATTATCCTTTTTTAATACTTATAAATAAATAGATACATTTTTACACTTATTTCTCACTCATCACGTACGCATTCTTTAAATTTGTCCCAATATCTGAAATCTATCATATGTCTAGGTAACCGTACATACTAGTAGGGTGCCTAATACCTTCCCTTATATATCCTAAGATTTGTTCTTTGTTTACTATTTTATAGTTCCTCTATTCTAAGAATTTTTTTCTTTATTTTTTGTTGATAAGGTAGGGTGAAAACTCTATTGAATTATTAATCTATAATATCAGTTATTCATTTCTATTTAAGGCATGTTAGTAACATGTACCCTTGTTTCCATAGTCCTCTGAATGTTTTAAAACTTGTGAGAGCCTTTAGGAACACTTCAACCACTAAGGGAGAGATCAGAGGGATTATGAAAGAATGCTATAGGGGGTGTTGAGAGTAGGTGAGTTAGTAGTTTGTGTCCAAAGGTACAATACTAGGATTGAGGGAAGGAGTAGTGTTAGTGTTTAAGATTTCTTGACTATTCCCCTTCTAAAACACCCTACATATGGGTCTTCATTTATGATGACATTTGGTTGAGATTAGCTTCCATCGAAAAGAGAGGAAGATGACTGTTAGGATAAGGCTAGAGTTTACATTTAGTCTTTTAACTTTGATTTTCTCATATAAGTCTTTTTTAAATCAATCCACATGCTTAACCTTGGATAATCGATTCTTTTAAGTGAAGTTGGGACATCGTCCATATAGGTTGGACACTTCATACTACTAGCAAAGCGACCTAAGCCTTTGATGTTCTAATATTTAAGTGTTACATTAGGAAAATTAATCCACAATGATATAAATCTTTAGTTTTTCTTATCAACATTAAGACTTGAAAGTCAATTCTTAAGCAAGAGAGGTTTCCTACCAATAAACTACAAACCCTACTTTAAACCATTTTTTGTACTTTTACAATCCCAATCCTGCAAAAGATGATTCAATCACATCGCCTACTCATAAGTCAGGTTTATTATTTGCTCATTCCTTCCTCTCCAAATGTTGAATGGTACAAACTAGTTCTGGATCCAATTTGCATCCCAAAACTGTTTTCATCTTGTGGCTTGTTGTGAAGATAGAATTAGAGGCATTTTAATGATCAACTCTTGCAACCTCTGTCAACAGGAATAAGAATCTATTAAACACTTATTTTTCAAATGCTTATAATCTGCAATTGTATGAAGACAGGTTATACATTCGTGTAAGTGAGTCTGCAAATAGGAAGATTGGAAAAAAAATAGTTATATTGGAACGCAAAGTAAAGTATAATTTTTAGAAGGACCTGAAGCTTTTCAGAGGCTCTTTTCATTATTGCATTTATACAATGTAGAATCTTTTAACAAATACATCTTAATATAGATAGTATGACTGCAAATCTCAGAAATTGGATAAAGGAGGCTGCCTTGAGGAAAGGAATTAGAATTTAACGAAGTGAAGAGAAGAAAAGGCGTTTGAGTGTTTAATTAATGTAGTTAGTTCAAGTTCTAGGCTTCCTAGTTGAACAGTTGAAGGAGAACAGTTGCCTTAAAACTCCTAGAATAGCAGTAGCTAATTCATTTAAATGATTCAGGATATAGCTATTTGGCTTGTAAATTGGCACCAGGATGTAATACTTTTGTGGTAATGCCTTTAACCTTTTTATTCTTTTGAAAGAAATATAAATTTTTGATAAATACCTTCTTTTGGCCACCTTTGTACAATAGAGAAGAAAGAAACCGATCCCCCTTGGGGAGGTAGCAATCTGCCTCAGACTATAGTTAATGCTGGAGACGATTTCCAAGTTGAAAGAGGCAGCGACGAGTCAAGACAAGCTTAGGAGAAACTAGGAATCACAGTCGTAGGGACAGGAATCAAGATTAACATCGTACCTAACACTTATGTCTTATTTATGTAATCGTCATAACTGATATTACCTAGACATTAAGTCAATTGTGATGACTATCTCCTTTTACTTTTAACAAAAATCAGCATACTTTGGCCAGACCGGAATCCAGCTCCTAATTCTGGATGGCGCAAAGTAGAAGCCTGCAAATGAGCAACAAAAACTATTTCTGATCATCAGCTTCAACTGGCCCAACCACTTCCGCTTCTAAGGTTTCTGGTATCCTAGGTTGCGAAGATACGGGATGCTGAACATTCGCCAGATTTGACCGTTTCCCTGACAAAGCCATGCCCATCATCTCATATATCTTTCCGCTAAGTTGTGCTGGATTCTCAGGCTGCACGGTCAGAAATTGATTACTTCAAATTTAAGGTTACACAGAGCAGTCTACTGAGGAATCGTACAAGACCATATTCCCAAGACCTAACCAAGAACTTCTATCAAATATCTTTGACTACAGTCGAGCAAATAGGATATACTCACGGTAAACCCACTAGAGACCAGAGCTGCATCGTAGAGAAGATCTACAGCTCTCAAAGCATCATCATCATCTGGTTTAATCCTAAATGCATCCTGCAGACAATATGGAAAGTCAGTCACTTATTGTCAAGTTGTATGCACATGCGTATATATCAGAAAGAGATATGCAGAGGGAAGTAAGAGCGGCAGGAGTGGGTAGTATAAACCATACATTTAAATTCTTAATTATTGCATGTTCAGGATTGATCTCAAACACCCTTCTACCTCTCATGAACTCAAAGCTAGACATATCACCAACAGTTTGTGCTTTCATTAGCCTGCAATAAGTTCAGTAGCATGTAAGCAAAAAATGAAAGTGATGCAGATTCCTGCATAAGCACAAGAGCACTCTACCTCTCCATATTGGCAGACCAACCAAATTTGCCCGATACAAGAATGCATGGTGATGAACTCAGGCGATTTGAGATTTCTACACCTGCAACTTTGTCACCAAGACGTTTCTTCATCCAATCACACATTGGGCCAAACTCCTGCTTCATCAACTTGTCTTTTTGCTCATCCTTGTCACCTGCAAAACTCAAGTTATTTAAATCCAACTAGTCTAGAAACAGATGGCAACCAAATATACTTTAACATGTTTCCCAAACCTAACAGAAGAGCAAGGGCATTATGAAAATTTTAACAAACAAGAAAACTCTACCAACTTAAACTCTATATGAGACCATTGTTTCACCACAATTTGCTCGATAGGTAACTCAGGAGGCTAAAAATTATAGAACTTTAGAAGGTGGCAGTCTGTTCCAAGTGAATGGTTCATATCAATACAGAGTACAAGAGAGAAGAGAAAGCATATGACAGAAATATCCACCAACATCGTCTGTAAAAGCTAACCTAAATCTAGGTCTTCCTTGCTGATGTCAACAAACTTCTTCTCTTTGTATTCTTTGAGATTCTGGATGGCCACCTCATCGATGGGATCAACTAAAAACAACACCTGCATGGATACCACAGGAGTAGCCATAGTACAATGTGACCAACCTAAAAGCATATCTTCTTTTCAAAAATACAAGCACTTACTTCAAGATCCTTCTCAAGAAGTCTCTCCAAGAAAGGTGTGTTCTTGGCACTGGTCACACTGTCAGAAGCAATGTAATAGATATCCTTCTGCTTGGGTTTCATGTTCTCGACATATTCATCCAAACCGATTATTTCTTCTTCACTATGGGAAGAGAAGAATCTAAGGAGTGGTGCAAGACGTTTGTGATTTTCACAGTCCTCTATGCATCCCAGTTTCAAGTGCTTACCAAAATTTTCCCAGAACTTCTCATAATCCTGCAACAGGAAGAGAGAGAGAAAAAAAAAGATGCATTTTCAAATAAGGAGGAGTCTCCACTCAGTGTGATATATGATTAATTTACGAGAAGTAATTATTGGTTACAACTGAAATAAAATTTGCTCACAAATGTTTAAGATGATAATAAGCATTCTGACTAATTGAATATGCCGCAACAAGTGAAGGTAAACATGACATGGCTTGCATTTTTTAAGGCATAAATGTGCATGTTATTTTAGTTTTTTGAGGTTGGAAATGGGAAGGGAGAGGGGAAAACCAAGAGTCGTGAGGGGAAACTTTGAAAGAGAATAAGAAAATAGAAAACAAAATCCAAAACAGAGGATGACAAAAAACATACTTCCCTGTTGTCACTCATGGAAATTCCCAAAATCATATCAAAAGCCTTTCTAACAAGGCGCTTTCTCATGATTCGAACCTTGAAAGACAATAATAACAGATGTTAGACACGATTAGCCAACACAAGAAGAAAACTTACAGAACTTTTGTAAAGTTTTAGCAAATAAACACACGGAAGCTACATACAACACGACTTTCTTGAAGAATCTCTCTTGAGACATTGAGAGGAAGATCATTTGAGTCCACAACACCTTTCACGAAACTTAGATATCGTGGGAACTAATTCACCAAGAAGAGAAAAGAATGAGTAACCAAGTCATGAATCCTTCAAGATATTAGGGAAAGAAGTTTCTACTTACCAGTTCTCCATCAAAATCATCTGAAATGAAGACTCTTTTGACATAAAGCCTAATATTTTTGGTTTTCGGGTTCACAATATCATCCTTCCCTGTTGGGGCAATTGCTGGGACATATAGTATAGACCTGAACTCCACCTCACCCTACAACCAGCCTTCTTCAGCTCAACAAAAAGTATAAATTTACATGTTCACAAGACTAACATAAGCCAAATGAAACAAAACATAGAATACTGATTTTTGTAAAAAGATACTCTATAGTCAATGGAAGCTGCAAAACTTATTACCTCTGTAGTGAAATGAGAAGACGCCAAAGGCTCCAAGTACTCATTAAAGGTTAATTTGTAAAATTCATTGTATTCCTCTGTAGAGACCTCCTTAGGGTTGCGAAGCTGCAGATATTTTAAAAAAAATAAACCAGAGCCTTTGTAGAAGCATTGGTAAACAACATAATCAACCGATCTTTAGCTGTTTGACTCACCCATATTGGTTGAGTCTCATTAGCAAGTTCCCAGTCCCAATACCTCTCCACAACAGTTTTTGTTTTCTTCTTTTTCTGTTAAAATGCAATAGGGCAAGATAATCGCGAAAAGCTATCGCAATAACTAATAAAGAACCATGGAGAAGATCATTGTTATACCTCAGTTGTGCCGTCTTGTTCATCCTTCTGGGCTTCAGCTGGATCCTCATCAACCTCAACCTGCAATTAAACAAGAAATAATAAATAAACACTTGGTAAATAGAAAAAAAATTACAGTTCCAAGATTCCATCTCTGAATCAAGCCCGAAGACATCTGTTTCAAGTACAACAGATTTCACAATATATACATCGAGAAAAGTTCTACCTCCTTTGTGAATCCCTTTTCCTGCCAGATGTAAATAGGAAATGAAACAAATTGTGAATAGCTCTTCACAAGCTTCTGGATACGCTCGGGATCTGCAAATCCTTTATCATCACGCTGAAAGTTGACAAGAAGACAAGAAATTGCACATAAACTTCAAAGATTACTGAGCATGTAGAATCCGCTACTTCCAGGAAAAAACTGAAAATGGAAAAGAAAAGGTCTAAACCTTAAGATGCAGTGTTAGGCGTGTTCCTCTAGGAATAAGCTCTTCAGAATCTGTCTCTTCTCGTATTTTATAGGAACTAGCATTGGCCTCTCCTTCCCATACATACTGCTTGTCAGACTTAGGGCTTTTTGTAGAGACAACAACCTTGTGTAAAACAAGATCCATCAACCAACCAGAATAGAAACTTCAATATTCAATGCATACAACAACATGAATATGAAAAGGTTAATCAGTCTAGGTTAGCCTTATACTCGATCAGCAACGAGGAAAGCTGAATAAAAGCCCACACCAAATTGACCAATTAAGTTGTTGTCACCGCCTGCATCTTTGCTATCCTGTAGCATTTTCTCTAAAACTATCAGAATTTAATCACAAAAATGTAGTGGGTACGATAAAAGTAGAAAACAGTAGGAAATTGGTGCTTCAAGAAGGATTATACCTTTAGTGCCTTTAAAAACTTTGCAGTTCCACTTTGTGCTATAGTTCCAAGACAATCAATAAGCTCTTGACGAGTCATACCAATGCCAGAATCACTGTAAAAAACAAACATCTTAGAATCACATACAAAAAGAAAGATTAAGAACCAACAGTTTATGCAGTTTAACAAGCTTACGTGATAGTTACAATTCCATTATTCTTGTCAGTTTGAATACGAATGTCAAAATGAATTGCCTCCTTCAATAGGTCAGGATCAGTCACACTAAGAAATCTTAACTTGTCCAAGGCATCACTTGCATTGCTGTAGATTCAAAAATTCACACATTAGACATTAGCTTGAACAACTGTCATCTACTTATGAAGAGAGAGAGGGGGGAGAGAGAGAGAGAGATGTGAAAATTAATTGTTTTCTATCTTCACGCAGCTTTAGGTTTGATAAGGTGAAAATGCAGAATTGAAACATTATTATCATCAACTGAAATCTGTTTGTCTTACATTAATTGTGGCATTGAGCTTAAAACAGCTTATATCTTTAAATGACGAAGAGGTTTAATTTGAGATGTGGCCCATTTGACTAGAAATATGACCTGTATACACCAGCTATCTATGATACAAGCTCATGATATTGTGTATACAAAATATTGCAAAAATAATTCGAATTCAGTGATGAAATTAGAACAGAAGTATAAAAGCTCAACATGCCTGATAAGCTCCCGAAGGAACACCTCTTTGTTGCTATACAAGCTATTAACAATAAGGTCCATGAGACGACTAACCTGTCAATATTTTTGAAATGAAGAGAACATACATAAAATATATGATACATTTGTTCAATGCATAAAATATTGGCCCACAGTTTTGGGACCATACCTCTGCTTGGTACTCGAATTTTTCACCAAATGAAGGATGAGGAGACAATGTACTAGATTCGGCTGCCGTGGACTCATATCGGTGACCTAAAAACAAGCCACCATTCAAATGTAATGGAGACAAAGAGCTAATTTTGTTGGATAAGGTTCTGCCGGTGGTAATCATCGAGTACCATTTGGATTTGGTTTCAATATCTATTGCCTGCTTAGTGTTCAATCAAAATATACAGTTGCTTAGGTAAACTGGTTTTACACCAACCAAATCACAATAAGGGAACAGTTGCAGTGAAAGCATTCGAAAATGAAGAGTCAAAACAAACAAATGCAACCGGTAAACGAACCCACAATGAAGTAATCAAAGTAACAAAAAGTATCTACATTGATGTAATTGTTATCCTAATATCAAGTTCAGGTCACCTACAACTATTGATTCACCAACGGTGAAAAAGAGAATGTTCTGTAAATCTGTATTTTTAATCAAATTCACATATAAAATTCGCCTAAACCCATAATACAGTTAGCTTATAAGTAATAGAACCACAATCATATACAACTACCCCAACAGCCAAAAATCACAAGAATTACAATAAAGGAAATGGGTTATAAAGTACCGAATCGGCCATATGAAAGGTGCTGGAGATTGAGGCAGCAGCCACGCTCCGGTAGCGATAACCCCCAGTTCGAAGGATAGAAGAAACTGAACGTCTTGAGAGGGTGTGCATGACTGAGCTAAACTTGGGTGGAGTGAGTGGTGGCATGGAGCGAGAATCAGAAAGCAGAAACCCCAAGTTAAACAGAAACACTGACTGAGCGTAAGCTACTACTTAGAGGTTTAGTAGGGTTTTCTTTTTACGTCCGCTTGGGAAGCTTCTGGAGACTGTTAATGTTATGTTTACCAGAACCTTGATCTTCGCTTTGCCATTTTTTGTTTCACAAACTTTGTTCCCCCTAATTTTTTTTTTTTCTTTTGTTCTATATTTAAAAACTTTTTTCCCTTCCCTTGTAAGAGTCCATTGGTAGTCTGTGGAGAATCCGGAACGTAGATAGCCAATTGTCAAAATCTTACTTTTATATTAAACTTTGAGAACAACTTCCTAATATGTATTTAACAAAAAAAATTAATTGGATGATGAAAATATTGCTAGTACTATAACTTCTTGTGAGAATTCTATATCAAATTGGCCACTTCACCGGTTGGAATGATGATAATGATGGTGTAATATTTTAGGTACCCCGAGTGATGTCAGAGCCAGAACTTTAGTTCTAGCCTAGTATTTTAGTATACTATTGCCCCTTAGTTCTCTAAACCATGATCTTGTTAGCTTCTTAGCTATAGAGAGTTCTCCATATACGCTTTATGGTTAACTTTAGAAACATACCAAACTTTTGCATCTTATCAAAGCGGGTAATATTGACTCTTATCGTTTATTGAAGTGAGTAAAGAGAGAGCCTATATGAAATTACGAAAATACTGTCTTCCGACCCTGTTCATTTATCTTCAACTTTATCTCTGTCTTTTTTACCGTCTAGTGTAAAGCATGTATTATCAATCAAAATCGAAAATTTAGTAGAAATTACTCACGTACTTGTAGAAAATGTTGTTTGTAAGTCCGCACAGTATTTGTAAGTCCGTATATTATTTATTCTCGTGACCGTTCTTGGACAAGAAGTATTTGTAATATTTTGTCTACTTCTAGACCTCGTGTGAAAGAAATCATCGAGAGTTCCAGATTGGAACAGTGTAGTCTTAGATCTACAACTGCAGAATAGTACATAAAGTTTGAAATCCCTAAAGAACTGATCTCTTTATGGAGGAAGCAAAATCATACACATCTTCATGATTGAGCTATACGACTTGTTCTTACTCTTTATGGAAAAAAAGGGAATACTTGCGACAGTCAGGATATCTCTTCTAGACATTGTCTACATAACGTACCAAAATGCTCTTATTGCTACCTTGTTGACAACGCTCAACAATGGAAGTATCATTTTGACCATAGCACCTAATTTCAACATCAGGTTGGATGATCCTATCTTGTCTGAAGGCCTACAAGTTCAGATCTAGATCATTGGAGCATATCAAGATCCTACAGACATCATGGCTACTTTACATCACCAGATGATCTATTGTCCACAGAATCATGCTTTGGACCTTAACTTCCCTTCCAATTGGTCAACAGCACAAGCTTCTTTTCTTAATGAGTTTGAGTCATAGTTTCCCTGCGTGCCATTTATGGTCCCATATATTTTGTCTGAATTCACATCTCGTTTCACTGCTTGTTTCAAATTCATCTGAAGAAGTTCTCAACTAGTAAACATCCAATACAGTAGCACAGAACAACTATGACTCAAACTAGGCCACGATGGTGCAACAACAACTCTGAGTTGCTAAGATTCACGACTAACCAAAGTCGGATTGGAATTATGTATACCTTAAATAAGTTCCAAGTATGCTGAACGAGACAACAAAGCCCTCTCTAGCTCTTCCGGCTCACGGACACAACTCTCATCTTGCCTTTTAGGAACCCTTACTTCTCTCACACACTCTTACTCGTCATTCACCGTTAATTCAGTCAACCTAATAGCAGCGAAAATTGTTGGCAAACAATCCTAGACTGTCATAGGCTTTCTGATACATAAGATCCTCAGAAGAGACGAGTGTAGAGCATACTCATCGTACACCTAGACAAAATAGGAAACTTGACTCAACTCTTTGAAGCTTTTAGGAAGGAGAAGAGGCTTAGAAAACATACTTCATTAAACTTCAAACATTTTACAAAAGACTTCAATACTAAGCATACATTGAAGGCTAAATTGAAATGTACTTACAATTGAAGAGGAACCTTGCTTTTATAAGTGAAGCAAAGGTTAGAAATGTAAATCTACCTAAAGACATAATCATGACACCTTAAAAAAAAACTAAAGTACAATGATGACTCATGATGACTACTGCAGAAAAGAAGACTAACAATGCTACCCAACCTTATCAAAAGGAATATTCTTTTTAAAAAGCAAATTTACCTTTACAAAAGTCAAAAGGTAAATAGTACCCTACTTTTAAAAGTTTAAAGGTGAATGATGAGAAGATGGAATCTTCAATAGGAACTTGAAAGTGAGTTCTGGGGCCATCTTTTATCAAAAGTCCTTATCCTGTAATGTCGCAAAAGTTATGCTCACTTTAAAGAGTTAAAGTGAGGTCAGGATCATCTGCCCACTCCATTTCTTTGTCAAGTCGTTTGATCAGTTGGTGAATATTAGTCGAAGCCTATTAAGTAGGCCATGGGCAAAAAATAGAATTGGTTTCTTGAGCTGGGCTTGATGGAATTGGACTAGCTATCAGATTGGACTCCATTGGTCGGAGAGGTATATCACTTGCTCGGATATGGATGATGTTATTACAGATTAAAGTTCATAGGCTTATAGATGGGCTAGCAATTGATGTTTGAAGAATAGTTTCTCTATGATAAGGACCTAAGGAGGTGCATAATAGGGAGAAGTATGAAGCTTGATATTGATTCAACTAGTCTAGATTAGCATATAAGCCATCAAGAAAAGAAGCTTGTGCTATTGACCAATTGGAAGTGGTTCTCCAATGTTAGATATGGTTCAAAGTGCAAAGTATGCCTGATTCATTTATAACACAAGGACGATGAAGTAGGTAAATGGTGTATACTTCATGATTATCAATGGATGAATCCTATAGAGGACGATGAGTTAATTCTCGAGACATATCTATGCGCTATTTGTCTAAAGGTTGAAACCATTCCAAAAATGACCAAAAGAGGGATCCAGTATTTGTAGGATCAGACAGATGTCTAAACACATGAAGTGGTGAGATAGTACTAGAACATGCATAGAGGGTAGTCAAGGCCTAAAGGTGCCATATAGTACATTCATCAATGGTATCATAGAAATGATACATCAGTTTGTATGGATGAAAGAGATAAAAGAAAACAAGACGAGGCAGGATGTCACGTTTAAGAAGTGACAAATGTAGATAATAAAATAAACTCTGGTGCAACATTGGATAGAGGTCATTTACAGTGGATGGAGGAGTAAGATACAGAGGTGGAAACTCTTTTTTGTATCTGTCAAATTGAGGGAAATCCATTAACCAGAATAATGGAATAGGCAGAAGAGAAAAATTGCAAAGGTTTTGAAGGCTGAGAGGGAAAGTCTGCAAGAGTATTTTTGTGGCCTTTGATGTGGCGAATGGTGTATTTATAGGTGGAAAACCATTTTGCCAATGAAGCAATTAACTATTGGGAATTTTTTTCTGGGATTGATCAAGGATTTTTGGAAATGAGATGTTATCCATTTTAATGATGAAATGATAAGGAGTGAGGTGGAAAGTGAATTTTTCAATACCTCTTTTCACCGTAAGAATCTCCTTGTAGCTAATATGATAATGGCATTCAAAAGAACTAAATGAACCACTTGCATGTCCACAATAATGTCTTTGATCATTGATTTCTTCGAGGAGTAAAACACCTCAATATATGTCACTAGCGTCAATCTATAAGACATGTGGTCCTTATTTAGGAATATTTAGTGGTGGAGGATTTTGACATATTTGTTTCAGATGCTTGACAACTTCAGTTTGTTCCTTGGTCCAAGATTGTGGATTCTTTTTCAAAAGCTTAGATAAACTAGAAGTATAAGCAGCCACGTGTTATGAAATCTCGAATATAGTTAACAATTCCAAGGAATTGCTGAATCTTCTTAACAGTGATTTATTCATCTAACAATTGCAATAGTTCTTTTGAAATGTGTGGACCTAGCTGGTAGAATCTATCTTTGAATTGAATATCCAAGAATTCAATTTATGTAGTGCCAATAACGCTGTTTGAGGCCGAAAGCATAATGCCATACTATTGAATGAGATCAAATATTTTTTACAAAAGGGCCATATGCTCCCCATGGGTCTTTAAGAATAGTAAGATGTCATCAATGTCGTCAATGTAGATCAGTGCCCTGCTGAGGATAGGCTCATAGATCTTTGTAATGGATTTCTGAAACAGTGATGGAATAACTTTAAGTCCAAATGACATAACAGTCCATTGGTATTGTGCGTTGGGAACGTAGAATGCAGTCTTATGTCTTTCTTCTGGGTGAATACCCAATTGCCAAAATCCTGGTTTCAGATCAAACTTTAAGAAGATAACAGCTTCTTTAAGGAATAGTACTTGAGTACTTATCTTTGGTAAAGGAAACTTGTCATCTTACAGGAAAGCATTCAGAGGTTTATAGTCAATGATTAATCTTTTTTTTTTCATGTTCCTTCTCTGAACATTTGTTGACATAAAATGATTGACAAGCCCAATCCGACTTTGTGGGCTTAATAGGTTCTTGCTTTAAAAGGATTGCACACTCATCAAGTGAGAGCTTTAGATCATCAGGGTTCATCCCTGGATGTGTGGCTTTTGTAAGATTGATATTCTCGTTCTTCTTAAATGGTAGACTTATGAAAAAGTTAGCATTTTTCCATAGGGAATATGGGTGAGTAAACTGTGTATGAGAATCTGGATAGTATTCCAACATTTTATCTAGAAGTGCAGTGTAATGTGCAGGAACCTAGCTTGGTTTAAACACATTTTTTATTTCAATGTATGGACTGAATAGTGATCAATACCTGAGGCCTGTGGGTAGGATCTGCAAAGGTGATGCTTTATTGTATGCATTCATACCAATCAGAATGTCTAGGCCTAGTAAATTATTTCCAAGAACTTTAGTCTAAATTGTACACTGAGGAAAGAAACGATTACCGATTTGTCTTCTTGTTATCAACCTAATCTTAAAAGAATTACCATCATCAACAGTAAAATATTCTCCATGAGAAGTCCATACGTTAGATGATAAGATATTGGGCTTTATGATCATACGACTAGATCCATTATCCATAAATCCAATTACCTTGATGGCTTATCATATTTATCCTATTAAAATAGTTGGATTTAAACATAAGGTCATTATACTAGGGTACGTTCTATTTTTAAACAAGTCTACTGTAGCATATAGAGAGAATCGTCATCTGTAGAGGCAGATGAAAAAGATGATTCTTCTTCAGACGATGAGATAGAGATAGCAAACTTGGTATCTTCGTCCTCATGTGATTACTCCTTAATTAATTCCTCAAGGTCGTTGTCAAAACGAATAGGCAAAATAGATTTGAGCTATTTCAACAACTTGAGATCTTTCTTTGTTTTGTGAGGACATTTATCTGCAAAGTGACCATGCTATCCATAGAGAAAACATTGAGTTGGCTTCTGTCGATGTGAGGACTTTTTAAAGAATCAAACAAATCTTCTCTTTGTTCCGCCATTCTTCCTATCATAGGTTTTCTTCCAAGGCTTATAGCCTTGTTTCTTTCTGTGAATCTTTCTCCTAAGGTATACTTGATGAAGATGAGCTTTCTTCTTGCTATGACACTTACAAGTCTTTTTATCTTTGCATTTTATCTGAATATAAGGCTTTTTGCAAGCCTGCTTAAGAACTGGACCGCCTTTAATGATATTCTTGAACAAGGTATGTTTATCACATAACTTATCAAGAGAAGCTAAAGCAAGCTAATAGATTTCTCCAAGAGATATTTGTTGACATGCCT
>JANSVA010010128.1:0-15837 GCA_025504915.1 Erythroxylum reticulatum | reverse complement strand
ATTGAAAAATTACAATTAAGTCCTTTAACTTTTGACAATTTACAAATAAGCCCTTATATACATCAACTTTTCCAATTTAGCTTTCTAAGTGTCCAATAAGTCTATAAATCATGTATAATCACCTCTAAGGAATTAGAACACATTTAATTTAACCACCATAGTTATATCCATCCAATGGACTTGGTTTTACACACTTAAAAGCTTATATGTCGGAAATCTCCAAGATTCCGCATACCGATAAACTCTAAGTTCAGGTAAGGGCACATAACATTATATATCATTGGCATACGCCCCAAAAGGATTAAAATACATCTTTAAACTCACATATAACTATGTATATATCAATATACAGTAGTATCTCCAAATACAAAACAACATAAAAGGGCTCAGAAGTCCGGTGTTACATCATCAATAGAAGGAGCATTGTATCGCAAACCATAAGAGACTATAACATCCAACATAGGTTAATAATAATAAGATCGGAAAGCATTGAATGTTATTGCTGAATCATACTACCATCTAGCCATTGCCATATCTACATTATGAGTCATTTTTCTTGATTACAGGACACTATGAATTAAAGGCTAAGCTCTAGGAATTGTTTATAGTGCAAAAAGATTTGACACATGCCTTCTTCTTTTCCTAACATCAAGTCTAGATGCAACATTCACTTCTTGTCAGGTAGGAACACTACCACCTTAAATATTTTCACTATCATCTTAAACATCAAAAAACAAACTTTCATTACCAATTTCATAATTCAATTTCTTCTTTCTATTTTTGTCGTGTTTATACTCTTCAAGTAAAATCTTCATTTTCCATTTTACATAATGACTCACTTTTTTAGAAGGTGTCACATCTCTTTTAACCCTAGCTAAATGCTTCTTTAGTTTGATAATTCCTCCACCTTTCAAATGCTTATTACAAAACAAACAAATAGTATGGTTCTTCATACTGGAGACTACTGCAGCATGAGCCAAAGCTAGATCATTATATCTTCCTGAAGAGGGTGAATTATCAAGAGTACTTGAACTTTCTTTCATTTATTTGTAAAAATAAATAAAGACATATATCAAAATAAAGAATATATAATTTCATTATCAACTACTATCACGAAATATATATTGTTTAACTCAAAAGGCCAAACTAACATAATTACACAAGATACACATACATCTTATATAATAAACTTCATTTTATATGATTACATCATACATAATTCAATTTCATCAAACACAGTTCACCAGTAAGTCAAAAAAATCAACAATTCAAGTATTTAACATACACAATTACACAACACACATATACATCTTATATAATATAACTTATTTTGTATGATTACATCCTACACAATTTCACTTTCATCCAACACAATTTACCAATAAGTAAAATACCAACAATTCAAGTATTCAACATACACAATTACACACTACACACGTCTATCTTATATAATATAACTCATTTTGTATGATTACATCATACGCAATTCAATTTCAACCAACATAATTCACCAATAAGTTAAAAACCAGCAATTCAAGTATTCAACATACATAATTACACAATAGTTGTATACTTCTTATATAATATAACTCATTTTATATTATTACATCATTTAACCATAAACTAAAGACATACATTCACAATTATAACATATTTAACTTCAATCATAATTCACAACTATAAATTTACAACTTACTTTATGTAATCTAATAATTCAACTATAAACTAATATATTTTGTTTACTTATACAATTCAATTTATAATGCTCATAATTAGTTTGTTTTATTAATTAATTTTAATTAATATTGTTACTAAAATCCTAATTCCCAACTTTGATTTAACAGTCTTTCATTCACCAATTTTAATCAACATTCTCAGTTTCTTACCCAAATTTTCCAATGCATTAATTTTGTTCATAAATTGACAATTTCTAAATTATATTAAATTGAACCAAATCATACAAACAATTCCAAATTTCAAATCCAAATTTTCGAATTCATTAATTGTCTTTATAAATGGACAATACCTAAATTACGTTGAAACTGAACTAACTCACACAAACAATTCCAACTTTCAAACCTAAATTTCCCAACTCACATAAATAATTTCAAGAATTCCAACAATTCTAACCATCACAAAATATACATACATAACCAAATATAATGCAATTGATATTCAAAGCAAAAAAACACGCCAAAAAATTAAAAATGTAATTAAAAAGGTTTGCGACAGTTTAGGTTGGGTTTGGATATGGATATGGAAAATTGAAATTCTAGATCTGTAGATTGTGCTACACTTTACACTCTACATGTACAAGGCATGACAATGGATGGTTGGAAGCAGTAGTTGAAAAGCGGTTAGGCAATGGGTGGCTGGTGGTGGCTTGGTGTGCTAAGGAGAGTGGAGATAGAAGTTCGTGACCATAAGGAAGAAAGGAAATAGGAGAGAAGTCGAAGAGGACAATTGTTAGAGAGGGAGAGGAGAGTCACTGCCAAAGTAGAGAACTGTAAGACTGACTGAGAGAGAGAAATGTGTGAGAGAGATGAGAGAGTAGCAAGTAGTCAGGGTGAGGGGTTAAGTTTTTCTTACAAAATTGTCCCCCAACTTTTTAAAATTTATGAAATACCGACTAATACCAGAGGAATCCTCAATACCAACTATTATCATTAAAGCAAGTTTCGTTCTATTTTTCACTCAATACCAGCTGGTATAGTACAAAACACATAATATTGGTGGCCCCTACTCTTCTTTCTTACTCTTCTTAAATGGCTATTATCATTTATTAGAGACTAATTTCCAAGACATGAAATTAACATGAAATTCTCTAGTAATCTTGAATTTAACAATTATCATCACACTCAGTGATAAGTAGAAATTATAGCATATTTTACACTCCTATTTTATATTGTTTTAAATTATTTACATAGCACATTTAGGCAAAAATTGCTACATGTTACTATTATTAACCTAAGTTGTTGAGTTTCACATTTGAAATGGAGACTATAAGTAGAAAATCATAAAAATCTAACAATGTGCGACTCTTGGAAACGTTCTTGAGGCTATAAAATGGCAACAGCTTGGGAAGAGAAAGCAGCAAGCAGTCACTCACATATGAGAGTTCTAGAGAGACTTTTCACTTATCTAAGGTATTTGAAGCTAGAAGTTATGGCAAGGAGAGTATGGGTTGAAAGGAGAGCCAAATGCCACTTGGACTTAAGTTGGTTTGAGATTGTTGGAGGAAAATCCCAAAACTTGTGGACTGATTTGAGGTTTATGCAACTAAAAAATTAAATGAGTTTTCCTAAAATCCTATTCTCTTTGTTTCTAGTTTCCTATGTGTAATTTATTCTTGGTAGTTTAATTTTAGTTTAGATATGCAATTTTGATTATTTGGGATAATATTTTTTGATTTATTTCAATTGATTACCTAGTGCATTTAATAATATACAATCACTGGAATTCCTAATTTTGATGATTCATGTTCTTATTTGATTGGAGACATCCTTGATTATTTAAATGTGATAAGTTGGTTCAGTGGTCCATTTGGAGTTGTACGAGCTAGAATTTATTTGTTTATCAAATAAATTATCAGTGGTTGAATGTGTCTCCTAGTGCTTAACATGTTTTTGATGCTTGAATTGAGCTGGTTCAATTATAAAAAGTGAAAAGGGATATGTACGAACCAGCTGGTTGATTTTCTACATTTAACTTGTTAAATATCTCAGATTATCAAGATATGTCAAATTGCATAACTAAATTAAAATTTAAAATGACGCTTGTTTATTTGTACAATTATTTTGGATTCAAAATTTTCCTAATTTCAGGTCATTAATAAGGTTAAACTTATATGTGAGGATAATTGGATGAATATGGACAGCTTAATTAAATTTCTTTTAAAGCATGATTACAAATTTTATATTTGACATAGCCAATTAAAGATCACTTTAAAAGTATTATAAGATGAAATAGGGGCTATCCAACTGAAAATTGTGAAGAGTTGTTCATGTAATGTCCCGTTCCCATACTAATGGTTAGAGGCTTAGATTTCGGTAATTGAGAAAATGACAATGAGAGATTAAAAATGCATTTTTCATGCTCATACCTAAAATGTCATACATATACACATGAATAGTAAACTTTTGCACATTAAAATAATTGTACATGTATTCATGCATAATTCTAGGTATAACTGGATTGAGTTGTGTTATTTTTGAGATTTTTGAAATCTATTATAGTGAAATTTTATTAGTTAGTGGAATTGGCATATTTTTGAATTTTTGGTGAATTTTGAGGAAAAATTTTCGAAAATATTAAGTATTATTAGACTAGGAAAAATGTCGCTTGGCAAGTAAACTGATGAATGAAAATAGAAATAAATGTTTAATATTATTAAAGAAATTTCATTGATGATTTTAGAGTTTTTGAGAAAATGTCTTTGGAAAATTAGGGACAATTAGAGTAAAATTTGGAGTTTAATTGAACTAGTTAAGTGAGAACCTAGTTAAAGCCTTAGGAATTGGACAAATGGGCAAGTGACAAGTCACTTGCCAAGCCAAGTTTTAAAGCTATGTTTCTTTTAACTTTGAAAGACAAAGACATTATTTGTCTTGTTTGAAAAATATCTTCTTCGTAGCCATCTTCTTCAAGTCTCCTTCCAATACATAGAGTTTTTCGTCAAACACCTTCCGAGAGATTTCTTTGCTCTTCCTTATCCCACACCACTTCCATACTGCTATTTGTTTCTTTTGCCCTAAGAAAAACCAAAGCTGGTCAATTTATACAGTGGTGTACGTGAATTGTCTGGAGTTTAGGGCTTTGGGATAGTTGAAGATCTTATAACTTTTAACAAGTAAGTATTGGATAAATCCTTTAGAGTTGTGGATTTATGAAGTAAATTTGATGAAATTTATATCATTTGCATAAACATGGCGTTTACATACATCTTTATGAAAATTGTGAAAATAGGATGGGAAAATATGGATATAGTATTATTTAGTATTTGATGGATTATTAGTGATCAGGTGATGTAGAAAAGATTTTTGGAGTTTAAAAATAGAAATGAAATGGTGTATGAGATTAGTGTAGAAACTTATATATATAAAAAGATGATATGCAGATACATGCTCTGTTTTTTGTTTTTCACTGTGCATGTATATATATATATATATATATATGCATATTTGAGTAGGTGAGTGCTTTAGAGATGATCAAGAAAATGATTCTTGAGTTGAAGAGTAGTGGTAAAATGATGGTTTGGGATGGAAATGAGTGTATAAATGATAATTAGAGAAAGGGAATTAAGAAAATGCAGAGAATGAAAATATAAGAAAATGTATAGAATGGTGAAATGCAGAGTTGAAGAACTGATATCTAACCTTTTGATGATTTTGATAATTTTGACTAAACTTGCATATTTGGGGGTAGAGTAAATTTATGGTGAATGAGTTGAATGAAATGGAGTAGAAAGATTAGAAATAAAAATCGAAGTGATGAATTAGTGATGAAAATCACATGAGAGAAGGTTGCTAGAAATGAAGCACAAAAATGAGATAAGAGAGGGAAAATATGGTTATGAACTTCTGTGGCCTAACTATATTGATTTATGTAGATTTTGACTAAGTTGTCTTCTAGAAAGTTGTAGCTTAGCTTTCTAGCTTTCCAAGGGTATATAGTATGGAATTTTTGGATACCGGAGTCAAAAGTTATGGTCCTTATAAGTGGAGATGCTCAGGAGTATAGGACGGATCATCTGGTAAGGACGCTTTGTCTCGTGAGGACGTATCGTCTGGTGAGGATGTTTTATCTGGCGAGGACATAGCATCTGGTGAGGACGCTTCCTGGTGAGGACGTATCGTCAGGTGAGGACGTATCGTCTGATGAGGATGCATCATCTGGTGAGGACGTATCGTCTAGTGACGTCATATCATCTGGTGCACTATTCATCTGATCCTATCATCTGATCACATTTTTGACCCTACAGACTTGGTTGATAAATGCCAGACTTAGTTCCAAAGGAAAATGTGATCATGTATGTAAATGAAAAAGTGATACTTAACTCCAATGTTGAATGCTGGACTAAGGTCCGATGATATGTGAATGTAAGTGAATGGTAATATGCAAATGTAATTGATTCATTCCATTTAATGAATGTATGAAACATAATGGTAGTTATGACTTGAGGAGCCACCGATTAGATCTTAAAGCTCAACGTGTGACAAGAGCCTCGAGCTTAGAAAGTGATTAAGAGCCTAAGGCTCACTATGTAAAATGAGCCCTGTATCTTTATCGGATAAGGGACAATTAGTAATAAGCTTGGTATCCAATGGATAGTGGGACAGTTTAGGCATTCTGTCACAAGAAAGTAATAAATGAAAAGTGGATCTCATGTGCACTACATATGCATATTATGAATGATTAAAGTGCATTAAATGTGAAATGTGAAATGTTGTGAATGTGAATTATGTGTTATATGACTGAGTAAGCCATCGATGATGGTCACTCACTGAGTTCGCAAAACTCATCCAAAATTTGCAAATATTTTTCAAGATTAGAAGAATACCCCGTTAGGCAAATGGGAGTATCCCTATAGCATTCAGGTGAGGAATATAGGTTGGGATCAGTTCGCGTTTGCATTGTATTTCTTTATTTTCGTACTGAATTGTATTTTACATAAATTTTGTATTAAGGAATGTATTATGAAATTATTGTACAATATGTATGCAAATGTAATCATGTTGTATTGACAATATGATTGTGAGCGTTTTGTTTCTAGAAGGGGCCCTAAAGATTAACGAAATTCTGATGATTTGAAAAATGTTTATGGAATAAAGTGGGCCCTATTTGATGATTGATTTTCGCATACTATATTTTTGGTTTCAAAAAAAATTTTGTACTTACTTTTTGACTGATTGAGTGTTCTATCACGCTACCCTTGTGGGGCACAGACTCGAATATCACGCAGGATGTCGGGTACGTGTCTTGCGAGACTGGGGTGCTACATATGTGGTATCAGAGCCCAGAATTACTATCTTATATAGGCATTTTTGAAATATGTTTCAAGTCACATACATTTTAGTCATGCCATAACAGATAGCGGCAACTGATCCCTAGTATGAGTCACATGCATGAGCATTTCTTAAGAGTTTGAGCTCTTAGAAGCACTGAGAAAAATGATGATTTGTTAGAATGTGAGAAAACGGAAGTTTGTGGATAATAAGAAATGAGAGATAGTATATGATTAGATATGACAGATAAAGGTTCAACACACTTGTATTAGTAAATGTATTATAAATATGCTATCAATATTATACGGTGGTAATATATCCTCGAATGTGAAATATATGTGAATTCATTGTCGTGGATTGATTGAGGAAAGAAGTGATATAAACATGAATGATGAAATTTAAAGTGTACAAGCCAAGTTGAAAGAAAATAAAATTTTCTATGACCTTAGAAAGGTTAGACTTGGACCTAAAATGAATGTCGGATAAATGTGATAAGAGTTATGATTTAGTGTAATAATGTCTGCAATATTGAGATCAGAATTTCATGATGATTTTGCATCTATAATTCTGAATGGAGTGAGGATATATATATGGAAGATGAAATAAATGACAATAGGAAAATGGGATAGAATTGAAGAAGGAATAAAAGGGGAATAAAATAGTCATAAATGACTTTATAAGAGATGAATGATGTGTAGTAAGGAGAAAGATAGAAATGCATATAAGAGAGGGTTTTATGTATGAATGAGATAAAGAAAAAGATGACGAATTAAATGAGAAGAATTGATGCATTCAACATGGTAGTTGACTCATTATGAAATGAGGTAGCCTCGGAAGAGGTAAAATTTGGAAAATTGGAGAAAAATTTGTGTCAGTATATTTGATAATGAGAGGAGGAAAGTGCATGGCACAATAGTGGCCTGACAAAAATAGGTTTCTATCACGATCATATTGAGATACCCCAATTGTAGGTAGGAACCAAGACAGAAATGTTGTCTGGAATTAATTGAAAATTAAGTATCATTATCAAATGTTATTAATTGGTTAATTGACATGAATATATCTCTAGATAAGATGTAATGATTTTGGTAGTATATGCCAAGGTATTAGAGTAAATGAATTTGCTTGTTGCCTTATCGGGCCTTTTTATAAAGGATGTTCTAATCATGTAAGGTATGACATAAATTGATCTTACTAAGATATTATGAAAGGTTGAAATTGATCTTCTTGAGGTACTAAGAATGACTGATAAGTAATCATGGAAAATAGTTGATTGATAAGGATTTCATGAGCAATATTAAGGATAGTACCAAGAAATCTTCTTTCAAAGAAGAATTTCACTGAGATAGGTTCAGTAAACCAGATGATTCAATTTAAGAATGATCAATGAAAGAAAAAATCAGAAATGAATAAGGAATGAATCAAAACTGAATATTGGAGTCATATCCCTAGCGGAGACTCAAGCATAAGAGATAGAAAATGTGCTGAGAGTGTATACATTTTGTTTGATGTAAAGTATCCTACTACGTGAGTGGATTTTTTAGAATTTGAGGTAACACTATTGTTGAGATGAGGAGAACTTAGGTCCACATCATATTCGGTGCAAATATGTCTGGGAGATACAAATTATATTTGATGAATGTGTTGCCAACACAGGAATTAAAGTTTGTAAATAAATTGAAATGTGTGAAGAAACTAGTAAGAATGAACAGACATTAGAACAAGTCGATGTGAAAACAAAGGCAATAGAATGAATTAAGAAAATCATTCAAGAAGAAGAAGTCAATTGGGAAATTGAAAATAACATAAGACAATAGGACCTCATTGAGGAATTAGATACTTAAAGAATTAAGAGAACAAATTATGGGCACAAGGAAATTTGGGTTATATCTATTGGAGTTTTCAATGACCCTGACAGTATCATGAAATTGAAAATTTAAGTGATCCAAGAAAAATCAGATTAACTAGTGATGATGATCGTGGATGAGATATCGAATGTATTCAAACAGTTAAGAAGAATATTTTGAATACTTGAGGAAACCCTACATATTATAAAGCTAGAAACAAATCTATGCCAATTTCAATAGGAGTGAATTTTTGCTTGATCAAATAAAATGTGGGTTGTTAATATCTGAATATGGAATATTGGGAGACCCAAAGAAAGTAGAGGTGATGATAAAGTGAGAAACTACAAGGAATATATGAGAGATTCGAAGTTCTTTAGAACTAGTTGTATGTTAGATACTAACAGAGACTGTTAAGGGGGTTTTTACTGATCATATCCCTTGACAAAAATGTTTGAGGGAAAATGTGTCAATCGTATGAGTGAAGAATGTGAAAAGAATTTTGAGGAAAGATAACACTAATGATAATAATATCATTCGAAATTGGAGATTATATAGTACATAATAAGGTTCCACATCAGAGATTAGGATGAAATCCAATGCAGTATAATAAAGTAATTTCATATGAATGGAGATAGCTAAAGTTTCATGAATTGAATTATTCAGGGTATGATTTAAAACTTGCTGCAATTGAAATTGCTTTGAAAACTTGGAGACATTATATGTACAGAAACATTTTGGATATATATATGAATATACAGATTAGTAAAGATTGAGGTAATTATTGAGTTTGAAAGGTATGTGCAAATAAATTTTTCCCAGTAAAGCTAGTGTTGCAATCCAATGCATTGAGCAGAAAATTCAACAACAGAATAACACAAATTCAGATATTGAGGTTAGCAAATCTAGTGCAATGCAAAGCATAGAATGTTGAGGTGTAGTAGGGTAAAATGAAGTGTTATTAGTCACATAGAATTTAAGATCAGATTCACAAGAAAAGATTAACAAAGCCCAAATTGAGGATTCAGAAACTGTGAATCTTATTGAGTAATTAAAAATGAATCCGACTTTTGAATTAATGGTACTTTGTGATTGAATTAAGAAGTATGTGTACCTAACAAGGAGACGTATTAGAGAAAACACAAGAAACAACCAAAGCTATATGTCCTAGTAGGAATACATCGAAAGAGTATTGGATGGATAAGAACGTAGAACCAAGTGATTACATGTTTAAGTTACCAATAGTCTTGACTGTTGGAGACAGGTGTAAAGCTTATATTTCTGGAGTTCATAGGAATATGGGATTAACGTATAGTTCAACCTGACTGTAGGCATAACAATCGTTATCTTAGTGATGCCATTAAAATATTGTATATGGTGTCAAATAACAAAAAGGATCGTTTGCCCTTACATTGAAATGAAGAGGGCCTAAAAATGGTTAAAGGACATAATAAATTTGAGATACTGTTAGTGAGTGGAATGAATTAGTAATAAGAATAAAGTAGCTTATGAAAGATGAATGAAATTTTAGTGGATCAGCTCGAAGTTATCGAATATAGTGAGACAAACTTAAGAGTTAAGTGTATTAGCAATAAAGAGATGAAATATTCATATGATCTGACAAAGAGGTATCGTCGGCACATGAAATGAAAAATTTGAGCAACTTGAATTATATTGAGGAAACTTCTTAGATAATGTGATACTTGAAGAAGTGATTACGGGAAAGATTAATTGCATTGATCATGGTCAATTTGAAGACATTATTTGCGTGATGAAGTTATATAGGAAATAGAGAAGCATATGAGGAAATAATACCCCTATCTTATTGATTAATCATATGAGAATTTCGGGAAAGAAATTTATTAAGGGGGAAGAAATGTAGCATCCTGTTCCCATATTAAAGGTTAGAACCCATATTTCAATAATGGAAAAAATAGCCAAGTAAGAGTTAGAAAAATTTGCATTTCATGCTCAACAAAATGTCAACATATATGCAAGTGGATTTGAATTTTTGTACAAACGCAAATAATTGTACATGCACTCATTTACATTCTAGGTATAATTGAATTGTCATGGGATTAGTTGAAAATTTATGGATTCGATGTTAAATAATTTTAGATGGTAGATTGAGAATTGTGGTTATAGTGAATGAGTTGAATGAAATAGAGTAGAAAGACTAGAAATAAAAATTGAAGTGATGGTTTTTAGTGAATGGAAGTCATCTGAGAAGTTACTGGGAATGAATAGTTAAGGGAGTTAATTTTTGATCTGAAACTTCCATGAATAAACTGTACTGATCTAGGCTGATTTTATCAAAATTGTCTTCATTCAAGTTGTAGATCTTTCTTTTAGTTTTTCATTGGTATATAGTTTGTAATTTTTGGATATCGGAGTCAAAAGTTATGGTCTTTATAAATGGAGATGCTCAAGAGTAGAGGACGTTTTGTCTGGTGAGGACGGATCGTCTTGTGAAGATGTTTCGTCTGGTGAGGATGGATCATCTTGTGAAGACGCTTCGTCTGGTGAGGACGGATCTCTTGTGAGGATACATCATCTGGTGAGGACAGATCGTCTTATGAAGACGTATCATCTGGTAAGGACGCTTCGTCTCGTGAGGACATATCATCTGGTGAGGACGTATTGTCTAATGACATCATATCATTTGGTAGTGACGTCTTATCGTCTAGTGCACTATTCATCTAATCCTATCATCTAGTCCCATTTTGACCTTCTAGATGATAGAATTTGTCTTCAAAGTCTTCATAAAAGTTGTAGATCTTGAAGTCCTCTTTAAGACCATCTAAAGAACACCCCAATCTGATATCTTTAGAGAAAGTTATGACAATTGTAATACAACTTTTGTGTATTGTTCATTTTGTATAATCTGGTCCAAAGGTGACCCACTAGACGATATACTTTGCATTCAAAACTTTCATGAAAGTTATAGATCTTGAAGTCCTCTTCAATACCATCTAAAGAACACCTCAATCCGATAACTCTAGAGAAAGTTATGACAATTGTAAAACAACTTATGTACTATTCATTTTGTATCATTTGGTCCAAATTTGACCCTCTAAATGATAGCATTTGCCTTCAAGGTCTTCATGAAAGTTATAGACCTATAAGTACTATTTCTAACCATCAAATAATGACCTTGATCTGATGCCTATACCGAAAGTTATGCTAGTTGCCCCTAAAGAAAAAGGTTTAATATGATTAAGGACAGAACCTTATTTGATTCTTTCAGCCATAACCTTGTCATCCGATCTCCAATTGGAGTGATTCTTAGACCAATAGATTCCTAACACATTTTTCTATCTCTCCACAAATATTGGTAGCATTCTAAATTGAATTGAAAAAGGTTGATCAAATGAAATTGTGGAATCTGTTGGAACAGTGAAATAGGATTATCTTACTTAATACACTTTAGTATTTTGATTATATTTGGATATGTGGGATTCCAAATGAGATGATTTTTTATTTCAAATAAGTTAGATAAATAGGGATACAAATCATATGAAAAAGTAGAATTGTGATTCTGTCCTCTACTAATTTGGATAAGAGCAGTCCGAAAATGTTTGAGGCATATCTTCCAAATTACTCAACCAAATTGAATGATTTTGGTGTTAATGGAGACATAAGACATAGGGGAATACGTTTCTGGAAGAAAGTGTTGAAAAAGGATTAGGGTTAGAAAGAACATGCAAAGTTGACCCGAAATGCTGTGTTTATGGAAAAATCTGAAAATGATTTAATGGGTTATAACTTGTGATTTACAGTGTTATTATTGAGATTTAAACTTAAGTATAAATTACACTTAAGTAAGTCTTAATGAAGGGAAGTGGATAAGTGGATAAGAAATGGATAGGTGTCCTAACTAAAGTTAAGATTTTTATTACCCTTGAATGACAAGCTACTGTACTTGTCTTTACCTCTCTTGAAACTTCTTTCTCTAGAGTTCCTCCAACATAGAGTTTTTCATCAAAATTTCACCAAAGTTAAATCTTGCTTTTCTCTGTTTGATTGACTACTGAATGTCTATATGAATGTGATTAATTATGTTGGTTTCTGGAAAGGAGGTGCGATGATTGTGCTGTTTAGTGTAGATATTGAAGTGTTGATTGTATGTGAATGAGATGAACTAAGTGTACATAATTTGATGATAAATGTGTTTTGAATGAGCATTTGTATGTAAGTGAAAATGTGATTCTCAAATTTAATGTTGAATGCCAGGTTAAGGTTCGATGATATGGGAATATGATTGAATGGGAACATGTAAATGTGATTGATGTATTGCATTTCATGAATGCATGAAATATAATGGCAGTTGTGACCTGAGTAGCCACCAATCAGAGCTTAAAGCTCAACGAGTGAAAATGAGCATCGAGCTCAAAAGTGATTCAGAGCCTTAGGCTCAACATTTAATGAACCCTGTAGCCCCCAGTGGATAAGGTATAGTTGTTAATGAGCCTAGTATCCAATAGATACAGAACAGTTTCGGCACTTGGTCACAACAAAAGAACAAATGAAAAGTAGGTCTCATGTACACTGCATATGCATAATATGAATGATTAAAGTGCATTCAATGTGAAATGTGAAATGTGAAATGTTATGAATGTGAATTATGTGTTTTGTGACTGGGTGAGCCATCGATTATGGTCACTTACTGAGTTCGAAAAACTCACCCAAAAATTGCAATTATTTTTCAAGATCAGAACAATGCCCTGTTAGGCAAATGGGAGTATCCCTACAGCATTCAGGTGAAGAATAGGGGTCGGGATAAGTTCGCATCTGTATTGTATTTCTTTATTTTTGTACTGAATTGTACATTCCGCAACTTTTGTATCAAATAATGTATTTCGAAAAGTTTTGCACAATGTGTATTTGAACTATGTTGTAACGGAAAGCCATTATGTCTAAAGTGTTTTGTATTTGTAAAAGGGCCCTAATGGCTATTGAAAGTTTTGTTGATTGTATTGTTATGATTGAAAAAGTTTATGACTAAAGTAGGTCGGATTTGGTTATGGATTTTTGTATATTATGTTTATGGTTTCAAAATTTATACCGATTTTTGAATGATTGAGTGCTCTAGCACGCCACTCTCAGGGGCACGGATTCGGATATCACCCACAATGTTAGGTTTGAGTCCTGCGGGAGTGGGGTGCTACACACATATAAATAACCAAACAATAACAAAAATCCGATTATCCATACACAAAACCTAAATCAATTAATATAGGATAACACAATCAATTCCTAATGAGAGAAAGAAACAACAAAATAATTAAAAATATTTAACCCAGGTCGTTGGCGTCGATGTCACCTCTGAACTGACTTCGATGTCACCTCCGAACTGGCATCGAGATGTCTAGCCCTTTATGGGTCTTTCCCAAAAAAATGCTTCAGTCCCCATTCTAATCCCTAGCAGAAACCCCCTTTGGTTCAACCCATTTACAACTCCTCTTTTTAAAACATTTCACGCCATCCTCCTACGTTTTTAAGTAAAACATTGCGTGCTCTTTCTCCTCGTCTACATTTAACGCAGAAAACTACGTTAAACGTAGACCTCCCACGCAACTCCTCTTCTGTAGCTGCCTCTCTACATTTTTTATTTAAAACGCCTAACGTTTCACGCCTGTGCTCTAATGCTGTCCTCTCCTGCGCTACTCTTCCATGCACTCTAGCTTCTGTTTTAAGTATAACATCTCTCCCTTATACCCTGAAATGCAGGCGTGCGTTGCGTTGAATGCATATGCATTCAATGTAAAATGTACCACAACGCAGAAGCAGTCCACTGCGTTTTGTTCATATTACACTGTCATTTTTTGTCATCTTTTTTTTTATAGCTGCTTGCATTTAAATTTTTCTTCTTCTTTGTCTTACATTTTTCATCTTTTAATTTCCTTTGTCTCACCCCATAAAGACAAGTGAGTATTGATCTATAGAAAATGTCCCAAATGGGGTGCTTTCGACTCACTTTAATTTCTTTGCTTCCAAATTGTACCTAAAATCATATATGAATTAAAGTATCTTAAGCATTTTCATGTGAATAATTTCTAAGTGTAAATGATTAAATATATCAACAATTAAACATATATTAATTTCCCCCACACTTATCTTTTGATCATCCTCGGGCAAAACATCAAAATTAAGGTCATTAACCCAAAACATCAACTTAATTTCCATATTTTTTCAAGATTATATAATCATAAGCAAAGATGAGTGACTTTCAAAAATCATAGCAAGATGTCAACATTCCAAGATTTTATTCATGATCAATCAACATTCATCATCTTTAAAAACTGAACAATCTAATGGTAGACTCGGAAAATATGTTTAAGTAAAATATATCCATGGGTACACTCAATACCATTCATGATCATGACAATCCACAACTTTGCATATCATTTCATTTCTCCACCATTAATGTTCATATGCAAAATCATGAATCAAAGGACTTTTCAAGGCTGTAATGTGGGCAAAGGTAAGGTGAGATGTATTTGGGTTAAGTAGCATAAAAGTCATCAAAGGTAGTGAAACAAAGCAACACTCATAAAAAACTGAGTATTATCAGCTATGAAAAATGCAACATTTATGTTTCACAACCCCATTTAGCTCTCACACACAAACCACATGAAGCATATGCCAATTCGAAGGAATCACTCATACAATTTATGCCAATGAAATAACAAGAGTGAACCTTCCAAGCCAACCTCTACCTCATATTCGACACGATCAAATAACACATCCATTACAGCTCTAGGAAGATGTATAAACCATAAACAACTTTTCAACACATAAGCAATTCTTCCTTGATATATTTATTTTAATCAATTTTTTTTCATTTTTCATTTTTTCTTTCCTTTTCATTTTCTTTTCTTTCCCCCTTTTTTTTTACATTAAATGAAATCCCAACATTATAACCAACCCTCACATATGTACACCCCCACACTTAGAATTTTGTACATCCACAAACTCAACAATCACAA
>JANSVA010010046.1:0-15843 GCA_025504915.1 Erythroxylum reticulatum | reverse complement strand
CAGTATCTTGAATCAATTATGGCCTTCAACTATTTTTAGGCCCTCTTCATTTCAATGTAAGGGCGAACGACTCTTTTGTTGTTTTACGCCTCATACAATATTCTAAAGATATCACTTAGAACTATACATTGATCTTATATTCCTATGAATTCCAAAATATAATCTTTAAACGTATCTCCAATAGTTAGGACCGTTGTTAATTCAAACATTCAGTCACTTATTTCTACATCCTTAGCAGTAAAATACTATTTCGATGTATTCCTACTAGGATGTCTAGCTTAGGTTGTTACGTGCTTTCTCTAGTAGTCTCTTTGCTCAATCATTATTATTAGGTACATATTCTTCTTATTTCAATCACAAAGTATCATTTTTTATTGAAAATCAAAATCCGGATTCAATTTTCAATTTCTCAATAAGATTCATAAATTCCGAATCCTTAATTTGGGCTTTGTGATTCTTTCATGCGAAACTGATCTTAAATTTCAATGCAATTAATAACACTTCATTTTGCCCCATATTCATCTCAAAATTCTATACTCTTCATTGCACTAATTTTAATAATCTCAATACCTAAATTTGTGCTACACCATTATTGAATTTTCTATTCAATACATTATATTTCAACACTAGCCTTACTGAGAAATGCTCATTTGCACAATTACAATCTTCAAGTAACATCTATTCATTGTTCTAGCCTTATATTCAGTTTTTTCAAACTCTATAATTACCTTAGACTTTAATGTTCTAAATAATTTCGAAATGTTTCACTGAACATATAATGTCTCGAAACTTTCAGGGCAGTTACTATTACAACAAGTTTTAAATCATATTCCGAATGATTCAACTCATGAGACTTTAATTTTCTCCATACATACAAACTCACTTTATTTTCCTGCATTAGATCGCATTCTAATCTCTGGTGTGAAACATCATTGTATACTATATAATCTTCAATTCCCAATGATACTATTATCATTGGTGTTATAATTACTTAAAATTCTCTTTACATTCAATAGCCCATATGATTTACATGTTTTTCCTCAGACATTTCTGTCAAAAGCTAAGATCATTAAAAACTCCTCAACAACTTCTGGTAGTGTCCAACAAATATATAGTTAGTTCTAAAGAACTTCTCAGATCTCTTATAATTTTCTTGGAGTTTCTCACTTCATTATTACCTCATCTTTATTTGGATCTCTTTAATCTTCAATATCATAATACTGTCAGAGGCATTTGTTAATTCAAACAATTATTTCCAAAACTCTATATGCCTTTGATTAGTTCTCGTAATTACTTAAGTCACTAGTTCCCTAATGAGATAATATTATTTCATATTATTTTCAATTTCCCAATTGACTTATCTCTCTCGAATAATTTTCTCCATTCTTTAGTTTTCCTCAAATTTCACATCGACTTATTCCAATGTCTGTTAATTCATACCAGTTTCTTCACACATTTTAATTTATTCTCAAACTTTAATTCCTGTGTTGGTAACACATTCATCAGATATAATTTGTATCTCCTAGAAAAATTTGCACAGAATATGATGTGGACCCCAATTCTCCTCACCTTAACAATAATGTTACCTCAAAGTCCAAAAATCCACTCACATAATTGGATATTTTACGTCAAACAAAATGCAGACACTCTTAGTAGCATTTTCTACCTCATGCTTGAATCTTTGCCAGGGATATGACTCCAATATTCACTTTTGATTCATTCCTTATTCATTTCTGATTTGTTCTTTCATTGGTCATTCTTAAATTGAATCATCTGGTTTGTTGAACCTATTGCTTATAAAATCCTTATTAATTACTTATCAGTCATTCTTAGTACTTCAAGAAGATCAATTTCAACATTTCATAATATCTTAATAAGATCAATTTATGCCATAACTTATATGATCAAAACATCCTTTATAATAAGGCTTAATAAGGCAATAAGCAAATTCATTTACTCTAATACCTTGGCATATACCATCAAAATCATTACATCTAGAGATGTATCAATGTCAATTAACCAATTAATAACATTTGCTAATGATCCTTGAATTCTAATTGATTCCAGAAAACATTTCTATCTTCTTTCCTACCTATAATTGGGGTATCTCAACACGATCGTGACAGAAACCTATTTTTGTCAGGCCACTATCGTGCCCTGCACTTTCCTCCTCTCATTATCAAACATACTAATGCAATTTTTTCTCCAATTTTCCATAATTTACCTCTTCCAAGGCTACCTCATTTTAATAATGAGTTAACTACCATATTGAGTGCATCAATTCTTCTCATTTGATTTGTCATCTTCTTCTTTATCTCATTCATACATAAAATCCTCCCTTATATACATTTCTATCTTTTTCCTTACTACACATCATTCATCTCTTTCAAGGTCATTTATGACTATTTGATTTCCCTTTTATTCCTTCTTCATTTCTATCCCATTTTCCTATTGTCATCATTTCACCTTCTATATGTATATCCTCAATCCATTCAGAATTATAGGTGCAGAATCATCATGAAATTCTGATCTCAATATCACATACAATATTATTACGCTAAATTAGAACTCTTATCACATTTATCCGACATTCATTTCAAGTCCAAGTCTAATCTTTCAAGGTCATAAAAAATTTTAATTTTTTCAACTTGGCTTGTACACTTTAAATCCCATCATTCTTGTTTATATCACTTCTTTCCTCAATCAATCCACGACAATGAATTCACATTTATTTCACATTCAAGGATATATTACCACCATATTATATTGATAGCATATTCATAATACATTCACCAATATAAGTGTGCTAGACCTTTATCTGTCATATCTAACCATATACTATCTGTCATTTCTTATCATACACAAACTTTCTTTTTCTCACATTATGAAAGATCATCATTCTCTTCACTATTTTTATCCACTCAAACTCTTAACAAATGCTCATGCTTATGACTCATACTCATGTGACTCAGACTACAGATTAGTTGCTACCGTCTATTATGACATGTCAAAATGCATGTAACTTGACATATATTTCAAAAATGCCCATATAAGATAGTAATTCTGGGCTCTGATATCACATAAATATAGCACCCCACTCTTGTAGGACTCGAACCCAACATCGTGGGTGATATCCGAGTCCGTGCCCACTAGGGTGGTGTGTTAGCGTACCGAAACAGTCAAAACTCAGTACAATTTTTTTTCAAAACAACACACACATGCAGAAATCGATAATCAATTTGGGCCTACTTTATTTCATAAACATTTTTAATCATAACAATACAATCAACAAAATTTCAATAGCTATTTGGGGCCCATTACCAATATAAAACATTTTTACTCATAATGAATGTACATTACAACACAAATCCATTTATATACACATGTTATAAAAATTTCGAAATACATTATTTTACAAAAATCTTGGAATATAAACTTATAGAAAAATAGGAAAATACTACTACAGACGTGAATTGATCTCGATCTCTATCTTTCCTTTGCATGCAGTATGTATACTTCCGTTTGCCTAATGACGTATTCTTCTTAGTCCTGAAAAATATTTACAAATTTGGGTGAGTTTTGCGAACTCAATGAGGTAATCATCATCGATGGTTCACTCAATTCATGAATCACAACAATTCACATAACATATAATCACATATTGCACTTTACATAAATCTCACAATTTCACTAAAGCATAGGCATTTCATTTCAACAACTTAACAATATGCATATGAGGTGCCCATGAGACACTTTCTAATTATTACATTGTTGTGACCGAGCGCCTGAACTGTCCTGTATCCATTTTGGATACCGGGCTCATTAATAACTGTCCTTTATCCAATAAGGATACAAGGCTCATTATACATTATTGGACCCCAAACTTTTCTTAGAAGACTAGAAATAATTAATGAGAAATATGAAGAGGTTCATATTTTTTACTTTGGTGCTTTTAGTGGATAAGAGATTTAGAAATGGGAAGAATTAAGGTGAAAGTTAGAAGTATAATGAAAACAAAAATGAAATTGAATTTGTGTAGTAAGTTGATGAAGAATATGTACATATATGTATGTTCTGTTATTGGTGTTCATGATTAATCATGGATTAAAATTTCCTTATGGATGATATTGATTTGAAATGGAGATGAGAATGAGGAATAAATGAAGCAGAAATGGTGATCTTGGTATGAGTGGTGTTAAAGAAAGATTGTGAAACAAAATTGGTGGTTGATCTGGGAAAATTATTCAAGGAGTATACTTCAGTCCTTTAGCCACAACATTTTCTCTAGTTATCCAAACGAGATGATTCTTAATTTATATTAAACTAGAAATATATGGATGTATTTCTTATGAAGACATCGAATTTAAATTCTGTCTTTAAAAATCGCAAAGTTTGTCATGAATTTGAGAACTGGGTGTAGTACATTGGATGACTGTAAAAAAAAAATCATTTTCTGTATTCGAGGGAAAATATGAATTAATCAAGGCTGATTTAGGCAAATGTTCCCTCTAGAAAGTTGTAGATCTTTCCTTTATCTTTTTAACGATATATAGCATGAAATTTTTGGACATCTGACCTGAAAGTTATGGTCCTTATTAAGGAAGATGTATCTTCTGTCTTTTCACTTCCTCTATGTTTCGCTTCTTCTATGTTTTCGCTTCTTCTGTGTTTTGCTTCTTCTACTTTTTGCTTCTTCTGTGTTTTCGCTTCTTCTGTAATGACATCATATCTTCGGTGTTTTGCTTATTCTACTTTTTGCTTCTTCTGTGTTTTGCTTCTTCTGCTTTTCGCTTCTTCTACGTTTTCGCTTCCTCTATGATGACGTCATATGGTCTATGATGACATCATATCCATAAATTTTTTCTTGATTTCCATTTCAAATTGTTCTCTCTATTTTTTATCAATATGAGGTGATCATAACATAGTATATAAGACTCGTGATTCAGGCAATCGACAGATTTCCTCTCTTCCCCAGAATTAGAGCCCCCCTTGGTAAAAGTAGTGACACCGCTTACGGGAGCAAGGGATGATTGAACTGTTACAAAATTGTTTACAAGGGTAGGAGCAATTACTGATTCAATCACACTGGATACTTTCACGGTGCTAGCTAAGCTTGTAATTACTGTGGCTCCCCAAAATCTCATCTGAACCCAAGAATGCTAGAAGAACGAACAAGAATCCATTAATTTTAGAATAATACCCTCATCTCTTCTCTGCAAGCTATCCCGATTCTTCCAACAGAGGCACGACGGTTCCTGATTCAATTGCTTAGTGGGCTGCTATTAAGGAAGCATATTCAGATCCGGAGAAGCTGCTTCCCGAGCTCTTGACCCTCGGTGCTACTTCTGCATCTATGTTTTGTTTCTTCTGTGTTTTGCTTCTTCTGCTTTTTGCTTCTTCTGTTTTTCAATTGGCCTATATTATGTTATGTTTTTAACCCTTCAGAAGATAGAATATGTCTTTGAGGTCTTCATGAAATTTCTAGATACTGAAGTCCTCTTTCTAAACGTATAAAGAATACCTTAATTGGATATCTATAGGGAAGGTTATAGCAATTTTTCCCATTCATCTGTCTTTTTCAATTAGTATGCTTTTTCATTTGGCTTCGTCTGTACCTATCTTCTGTTCCATTTTTGACCCTTCAGAAGATAGAATATGTCTTTGAGATCTTCATGAAAGTTTTATATCTTGAAGTCCTCTTTCGAAAAGTATAAAGAAAATTTTAATCCAATATCTTTGGGGAGAGTTATACCAATTTTCTCCATTCCTCTGTCTTTTTCCATTAGTCTACTTTTTCATTTGGCTTCGTCTGTACCTATCTTATATTCCATTTTTTACCCTTCATAATATAGAATCTATCTTTTAGGTCTTCATAAAAGTTGTAGATATTGACTTCCTATTTCAAACCATATAAATAACACCTTAATCTGATATCTATAGGGAATCTTATAGCAATTTTCCCCATTCATCTGTCTTTTTCCATTAGTCTGATTTTTCATATGGCTTCGTCTGTGCCTATTTTATATTCCATTGTTGACCCTTAAGAAGATAACATCTATCTTTGAGGTCTTTAAAAAAGTTGTAGATCTTAAAGCCCTTTTTCTAACCATCCAAAGAACATACAAATCCAATATCTGTGGGGCAAGTTAAGGCAATTTTCCTCATTTGTCTGCTTTTTCCAACATTAAAGTAATAAGTTTTTTTTTATGATTGATTCTCATGGGCACACCACCCTTGTGGGATGATGCCTAATAAGGGTTCATGGAAATAACCCTATAAAAAAAAGATTTATATCAAGTTTCATGCCTTTTTACATTTATGGTATTAAATCAAGGAGAGGAAATCAATGATGGTTAAAGAGACATCATTGGTTTACGCTCACATTATATGGTTCTGATTAAGAGTTGGGTTCCGAAAAAGGGTGCCCAACAAAATCTGTAGAAGATGGTGATGCTGGACTATCTTCAACATTGATGGGATTAGCTAAAGAATAATGTTGCTGCAAATGTTTGGTGAGCTTTAGGTTATTGAGACGACTTGATCTTCTAGGTGGCATGAAGCTAGACTATTGTTGGTGAGTAATGGACAGACTTTAGAGGGTAAGGTTTGTGTTGTGATAATTTATTAAACACTTAGTGGTCATGTTACTGCAAAATATATTGCCACAAAATTTCTGGAGTTTCTGTCGTGCTTCTCTCTTGCATACAACGTGTTTACAATGGAATCTCAAAACTCCAAAATGCCATCAACGAAATTGAAACGCAGCTTCTACTGTGCCTGCTCTTCACCACACTTGCTCTCTACTATACTTGTCTTCTACCTATGTTTGAGAATGAAACGCATGCCTTTCTAGCAAAGACCCATGACCCAAGTAACTCTTTAATTATCCCTTCAATCTACTGTGTATAAGTTACAAGAGGAGAATGCAATGTTTTATTCAAAACGTAGAAGGTAACAAAATGGCATAGAACCTGGGAAACGCACAAGCCATAATTGCTTGACCACCCATTTAATGGTTCCATCATTAAAAACAAAAATAACGTCAACACGTGGTTGATTTTATGAAGCTTGCATTCTCACCATTTAGAAACAAGAATAACATGAGTAACATTAATGGAGAATAAACCATGCAACCACCAATGTAGCTTTTTTTTTCCAGAAAACTAAGATAAATAAAATGAAATAAAAATGAAGAAAAACTTAAATTAAAATCAATCTTGAGGTGCCTCTTCTTTAACGTCATATTGGCTAGACGAAAAATCATTAACTTACTTAGAGTAAACTGTCTCATCCAGTTCAATTTCTTCCGCAGTTTCAATCTGTAAATTCTCATAATACAGTTTCAATCGGTGTCCATTAACTTTAAACACTTTAAAAGTGTCCAAACTCTGAATTTCAACTACACCATGTGAGAAAACATTAGTAACAACAAATGGACTTATCCAATGAGATCGTAATTTACTAGGAAAGATCTTTAGTTTAGAGTGATAAAGAAGGACCTATTGACCTATGGAAAATTCTTTTCTAATTATGATTTTGTCGTGAGAGGCCTTAGTCTTTTCTTTATAGATTTTTGCACTCTCATAAGATTCATTATGTATCTCTTCCCACTTTTGCAATTGTAATTTTTGATTAATTCCAACCTCAATTAAATCCAAATTGCATTGTTTGACAACCCATCAAGCCTTATGTTCCAATTCTACAGGTAAATGATAAGGCTTTCCGAATACTAACCTGTATGGCGACATACTAATTGAAGTTTTATATGCTATCCTATATGCCTATAGCGCGTCATCTAAACGCCAACTCTAATCCTTCCTGTTAAGATTAACCACTTTCTCCAAAATTGATTTGATTTCCCTATTAGAAACTTCTGCTTGTCCACTTGTCTGGGGATGGTATGCTGTTGAAGTTCGATGTGTAACACCATATTTCTTTAATAAAAAACTCAAAAATTCGATTACAAAAATAAGTCCCACAGTCACTGATTATTGCTTTAGGCACTCCAAAACTGACAAAAATATGAGATTTAACAAAATCAACAACAACTTTAGCATTATCAGTATGAATTGCCTTAGCTTCAACTCATTTTGAAACATAATCCACAGCAACGAGAATATATGTCTTATCGAAAGATGAAGAAAAATGGCCCATAAAATCAATTCCCTGCACATCAAAAATTTCACATACCAGGACATTTGTGAGCGACATTTGGTCTTTTGATCCTAAACCACCTATTTTTTGACATCGATCACAAGACTTGCAAAATATAAAACAATTTAGGCCAAAACAAACCACATTAAAGCACCTTACGGGCTGTCCTTTTAAGACTAAAGTGTCCACCACATGCATAAGAATGGAAACAATTCAATATAGAAGGGATCTCATCATTAGATACACATCGCCTAATAATTTGATAAAAACAATATTTCCACAGATGTGGCTCATCCCATTTATAATATTTGGCCTCTCTTTTGATTTTATCTGTTTTAGTTCATGATAAAGTACTAGGTAAAGACTTGGTAATCAGAAAATTGACTATGTCAGCATACCAAGGTGTTGCCTGTTGTGTGGTGAATAAATGTTCATCTAGAAATTTGTCTTTTAGGTTGTCTGATGTTGTTTCTAGACGGAAACGACTTAGGCGATCTATAACTAGATTTTTAGTTCCCTTTTTGTCCTGTATCTCCACATCAAATTCTTGCATCAGTAGAATCCAATGAATAAGACGTGGCTTTGCTTCCTTTTTGGACAACAAATACTTCAACGCAGCATGGTCTGAATAAACTATGACATGTGTGCCTAATAAATATGAACGGAACATCTCTAGCCTAAAAATAACTGCCAATAATTCTTTTTCTGTTGTTAAATAGTTTTTCTGGGCATCATTTAACATCATCGAAGCATATTAAATTACATGTGGTGCTTTGTTCATCCTTAGCCCCAGAACAACGCCTAACGTATAGTCGCTTGCATCACACATTATCTCAAATAGAAGACTCCAATCTGGGAGTCGGATTATTGAAGCAGAGATTAGCTTCTCTTTTAATTGATCGAATGCTTTCTTACATACTTCGTCAAACTTGAACTTCACATCTTTTTGAAGTAACTTACATAAAGGTTTAGTGGTCTTCAAAAAGTCTTTTATAAAGCATCGATAGAAACCTGCATATCCGAGAAAAGAACGAACTTCCCGTACACTTACGGGGTAAGGAAAAGATTTAATGATTTCTATCTTAGCCTTATCAACCTCAATTCCTTTAGAAGACACTACATGGCCTAAAATTATCCCTTAATCAACCATAAAAATCAAATTATTTTCAATGCAACCTTTTAAAAAAATTTCAAGGTTAATCAAGCAAGTATCAAAAGATTCACCATAAACTGTAAAGTCGTCCATAAAAACTTCAATACAGTCATCCAAATAATAAGAGAAAATACTTACCATACACCTTTGGAATGTGGCAGGTGCATTACATAATCTAAAAGTCATTCTTCGATATCCAAAGGTGACAAAAGGGCATGTGAAATTTGTTTTGTCCTGGTCCTTTGGTGCAATAAAAATTTGGTGATAACCTGAGTAACCATCTAAACAACAATAATGAGTTTTCCTTGTAAGTTTTTCACTCATTTGGTCGATAAAAGGACGTGGAAAATGATCTTTACGAGTAACAAATTTTAACTTCCAGTAATCGATACAAACCCTCCACCCATTTTGCTCATGGGTGGGAACCAATTCACTTGATGTGTTCTCCACTATGGTTGCTCCAGTTTTCTTAGGAACCACCTGTACTGGATTTACCCATTTACTGTCTGAAATTAGATAGATTATTCTAGCATCAAAGAGATTCAAAATCTCCTTCTTGACTACCTCCATCATTGGTGGGTTCAATCTTCATTGAGATTGTCTTGTTTCCTTAGCTCCATCGTCTAATAGAATTCGGTGCATACAAATTCATGGGCTAATCCCTTTCAAATCTGCCACAGTCCATCCAAAAGCATCTTTGTAATTTTTCAACAAGCCCAATAATTGTGTTTCTTGCAAAGATGTCAGTGTGTTAGAAATAATAACAAGAAGAGTTTCATGCTCACCTAAATACACATATTTCAAGTTACTTGGAAGAGCCTTCAACTCCAATTTTGGTGGATGTATGAGAGATGGCAACAACTTCGAATTATTTCCATTTAGTTCCAGAAAACATACCTGTTCCTCTAAGTATTTGCTCTGCTCTAAAATCTGGATAGTGGTATCCAACTCTTCAGGAATGGCAAGATAATTGGCTAATATTTTTCTTTCCTAAATATCCATGTTATTTTCCAATGCAGTCTATAATTTATCTGGTCCATCTAAACGAAATGTTTCCTACACTAAAGTATCAAGAAAACTCACAGAAACAAAAGATTAATCATCATTAAGAAATTTCATGGGATCATAAATATTGAACTTAATCACATCACCATCAAACTCCATATTCAAGTACCCATCATAGACATCAATTTTTGTTCTAGAAGTTTTCAAAAATGGTATTCCCAATAAAATTGGGACTGAAGAGGATGAATCTTCATTACCCATCTGTAAGACATAAAAGTCAGCAGGAAAAATCATACTATCAGCTTGAACTAGGACATCCTCAAGAACACCCTTTAGATAGGCATTAGATCAATCAGCAAGTTAGATTATGACACCAGTTTCTTTCAGAGGTCCCATATTCAAAGATTCATAAATAGATTGAGGCATAACATTAATCAAAGCACCTAAATCCAACAACGCTTTCTCAATTTTTCGATTACCTATTTTACAAGGGATTGTGAACATACCTAGATCTAGACATTGAGGAGGTAACTTCTTTTGAAATACAGCAGAAAAATTCTCCCCCAGTCGCACCTTTTCATTACCACTTAACTTTCTCTTTGAGGTACAGATTTCCTCAAGAAATTTAGCATAATGAGGAATTTTTTTAATAACATCAAGCAAAGGAATATTTACCTATATCTTGAGAAAAGTTTCCAGAATTTCTTTTTGTTGCTTCTCCTTCTTCTACTTGGCAACGACTAGGAAAAGCAAGTTGTACACTAAACTTAGGCGTGACAGTGCAAGAATCACCCTCCTTTTTCTCTTCTGACTGCTTTGGAACTTCTTTCTCTACTTCTTCTTCAATCTCTCGCTTAAAAACCTTTGGGGTAGGTTCCTTTAACTCTTTACCACTTCGAAGTGTGATAGCACAAGCACTACTCTTTGGATTTACCTCAGTTTGAGAAGGGAACTTTCCTAAATTCTGTGCCCCCAACCTATTGATTGCAATCGCCATTTGGCTCATTTGAGTCTCAAAATTCTGTATGCTAGCTTGCATATCTTGCTAAAATTTCATGGTATTTTGTTGAAAGTTCACAGTATTTGTGGCCAATGTCTTGACTATATGCTTCAAAGAATTGTTTTCACTAGAACTTTATCCCATTTGCTGATACTGTCTAGGCACATAAGGCTACTTATGTGACTGAAAATTAGAACTTATTTGTTGTCCCTAATTGTAAACGGAGGTTTGGATGATCTAGCCAACCCAGATTATATGTGTTTGAAAATGGGTCATACTTCCTCTGAGGATGTCCCAAATAACCACCCATTACCTTGGCTTCTTCAATATAGTCTTCTTGTAGAGTGGGACACATATCTGTAGGATGGCTAACCATAGAACAGATTCTACAAGTCTTAACTTCCTTTTTCCTTGATACTGCAAGTTGACACACCAAAGAAGTCAAATAATCTAATCTTCTTTCCAACGACGAAACTCCCATCTCATTAACATGTCTAGAACCATAATCATTCTGAGCTCCAAATTGTTGAGAGTTAGAAGCCATAGTTAAGATCAAATCCCATGCAGCTGCTGATGTTTTATCAACTAGCACTCCTCCACTTGCAACATCTATCGTACTCCTCTCAGTCGGTAAAAGACCTTTATAAAAGTATTGAATCAATAGTTGCGCGCTGATTTGATGATGGGGGTAGCTTGCATACAGCTTCTTAAATCTCTACCAATATTCATATAATGACTCCCTAGTGTTTTGTTGGATGCCACAGATTTCTTTTCTGATATTGGCAGCCCTAGTAGCTGGGGAAAACTTCTCCAAAAATAACTTCTTCATCTCTGTCCATGTTCTAATACTTCCAGCAGGTAAATAATATAACCAATCTTAGGAATAATTCTTTAAAGAAAAGGGAAAAGCCCTCAGCTTTATTTTCTCTTCAGTGACATTAGTAGGCTTCATCCCCATACAATCAACATTAAACTCCTTGAAGTGCTTATAAGGATCTTCTCCCAATGTGCCTCAAAAAGTGGGTAATAAGTGAATCAGTCCTAACTTCAGCTCAAAAGTGTTATTATCAACCAAATTCAGAAAATTAACGTAGTGAGGCTGATGGTCCTTAGCTATTATAACCAGTTGGCGTAAAGTACGATTTGCATCCATGTTCCTTTCCCTCTGACGTTCTTCTCTTAGCACTTGCTATCTTTCTTTCATCTGCTTTCTTAATGCCTTTGCTGTTTTCTCAATTTCAGGATTGTACTGCAAATTTTTAAACTGATTCGAACGCGTAATGTATATAAACCGTCAAAAATTCCCTATCAAAGGCACCAAATTTTGATGAATGATGTCGCCTATAACTAAATATAAAAAGAAACCAACTTCTTGCAACACAAATTAATCTAGTAGTGGAAGTAGGGATCGTTCCCACATGGAATTCAGATGTTAGTAGTTATGCAATAAAAAAGGGGTTTGTAATTAGGAATTAAATAGAATTAAATTAGAATATGAAATTAAGAAATAACTAATAACAAAACAATGAGAATTTGACAATCAATATAAATAAATCTTGGTTTTTAGTCTCCTTCGTTATTAAACTTGCGTTGATCATCAACACTAAAAATAACCAATTTATTAGTTATGCATTTGTCATGGTTAGTTTCTTTACCTATTTTCTCTTACATTTAGTTAACCAAATAATGTATTTGAATTAAACCTTATTAATTAATAACTTGGATGTAATCTCAGATTTAATTAATTAATAGCTTTACGAATCAAGAAAATCGACGAACTAAACAATATACATACGATGTATATTTAGCCTAGACAATTATTTTTTCTAGAATCATGTCCCTAACGTAGTAGACAAAAATCCTAGTCGCTAATTTTGATTAAAAGAATTGAACGCCAACCTGTTTAAATGAATGAATCACAAACTAATTATGCACCTAGCTGTAAAATCAAACAATAAAATAATGACCTAGAAAAATAATTAATACTTGACTAATAAATCGATTGAAATAAAGAACAAAAGTCTCACAACATGCAAAGTTCAATAACTAGGATTCTGTAAACCAAGAAATAAAAATTTAGTTACCCAACATCATGATTTTCTTAACTATTTCGACTGTCACTGGCGTTGGAACAATCACTGGTGTTATGATTGCGCGAGCATCCTTCTCTACTTGCTATCTACCGCAGCCTTCTTTCTTAGCCCTCTTTAAACCCTCCTTCCTGTCACTGTAGATGATGGGACAATTAAGGTTAGAGATTTATTGTCCACTTCTCATCCATGCACTGTGCCAACAACGAAACTCCTAGCTGTAAGCGTCCTCTTTATTTATCGCAGCCCTCCACTTGTATTTGATTTTGTCAATTAAAAAGCTCTAGCAATTTTTGTCCACGTCAGTTTAAAACCCTCAGCCTTTCCTTACGTCAACATTTTGCTTGTATATTCTCCTACCCCTCTACTGTAGCATGATTAGACAATTTAATATTGGTTCCTCTTTTAAAACCACATGCTACTAGGTCAAGCTGCTGTTGTTGCCATGTCTTCTCATGCGTTTCGAGTAAAACGCCAGTGTTAAATCCATGAAATGCAACTCTCTCTAGTTTAAATGCAAGCATTAGATGCAATATGTGTTTAACACCTTCCTGCTAGCGTTTTGGCTATTTATTTATGTTGCACCTCTTGGACGTTGTCGTTTCTTACTTCAGCTACTGTGTGATTTTGTTTATATATGTGTTGCATGAGGCCATGTCTAATTAGGATCAATGTCTAGTTCAGCTCTTTTTGTCCCAAAATCATCGTGGTTCTTTCTATTTAGTTCCAAAATACACCTTGACATAAAAACAAGATTAATTCTCATTAAGTATAACTTCAAACCTCAAAAATAAAGAAAATTAACACACAAAAAGATGGAAAATAATGACACTAACATTCACATTAGATTCCTTTTCCACTTAGTTGTCCCTTATGCTATTGTAATTGGTCTCCTTAAATCTTTTACCAATATAAAAGAGGCCTTAATGGTGACTAACTGTGAATCTCCAACTTTAGTTACCTTTTAGGGAGTTGGCATGGTAGCAAGTCGAGTATGATAGCTTCTAATCTTCTTCATGGTGATGTACTATTAAAAGTTAAAGATTTCCTAATGTATTGGAGAAAAAGGTTCGAAAAAAATTAAGTAAGAAAAGAAAAGAACAGAAAAAAAATCGTCAAACATTCCGCATACTAGCAAAAATAGCATCATAATGCCAATTATTAGAGATGAAGATGAGAAATTTCCAAATTTTGGAGAGGGTGCTAGAGAGAGCCTACTGAAGAGTACAATTGACATTTCCAAAAATCGTCATGTTCCTTCCTATCTAAATGAAGCATACACAAGTGCTAAAATGTTAGTTTTAATATAAAAATAGGTGCTAGTGTTAGCTTTAGTTGTTCAGCGTAACTAGGACATTGTGAGGTACCTTTGACAAGATTAGAGTTCCAAATAAATGAAAGGAAATGGAAACTAAAAAAGAGGTGTAATAGGTTTCATGAATAAAGGAGCAAAGATTATGCATGTATTTACGATATTTGTTCAGGTAGCTAAGCCTATCAAGGGTGTTTCAAATGGGTATAATGTTCTTTTACTTGACAAGCTTATACTATCTAATATTGGTGGAAGAGTAGGACAAGGTCATGAAGGTTGAGTTATTTGTGTAAGGGATAATTGTTTATGCCAAGTAATTCAATTCAGGTGAGCAAAATTTGGGAGACAGGGCTTGAAGTTTTAAATCAACAAGTTCATTTGAATTAGCTAGGGGCCATACCCCGGGGTTACTATTACTAATAATAATGGATGATACTATAAATTGCAAAGGGATTCCCACATCATAAGCCACCCTAGATAAGAATATATGGATGAGAGTTCTAATGCGAGTTATTGTTCCACAAATTTATAGAATTTCCACTTTCAGTTTTAAGTCAATTGTAATCTTACGTTAAAAACAATCAAGAATATATTTTTCAACTTGAACTTCTTTCTCCAATTTTTGGAACACCCTACATACAGATTACTTATAAAAAATTTATTCCTTTTAGGATGATTTTATGAGTTCATTTGACCCATAAGCATTTCTTGTCACTAAAAACTATCTGAATTCTCTTAGTAAAGAGAATTTTGTTCCCTATTTTGAGGGGACTGTGTCAATGCACTTGAGATTTAGTGGCTGTGTATGCTTTCCCAAACTTAAAGGTTCTCAATTTTTTCCTCAATTCCCTTGAGTTTTTTGAACCAATGTTTTAAAAACCAAACTGGACTAGCCGGTCCGACCGCAAAAAGTTTGAATCAATTAGTGATTTGTTTCAATTCACCTAATAACCATTATATATAAAAACTGACTAGTTTATCAGCAAAATGGTTAGTTTTTTGTCGAACCGTTCTAATAGGAAAGATGATATGTGTTTAATTGTTGATATATTTAATCATTTACACTTAGCGATTAATGATATGAAATTGCTTAAGATACTCACTTTATGTCATATATGATTTTAGGTGC